>OY292404.1:13305805-13548856 GCA_958496205.1 Idaea biselata
CCTCTCGTTAACGGTAGTGACGTTCGATAGTTTATTATGATGCCACGGTTGTGAGAGAGGCCTAAAGTAGTGGAAAGTTTTGAGACAGTACGTGTTTACGTTCCGTAATAATATACTGCCTATTGTGTTCTTAGAATACTCTGTTTTACTGTGCAATGTTACCCCCCGCATCGGATTAACGTTACGTCTTTGGTATGGTTTGGTTTCTAAGGTCCGTGATGTCACAGACCAATCGTAGGCACTAAGGGTCTCGTCTATGGAAAGTCTGAAAAAGAGAGACTACAAAAAAAATATGAAATTCAATAGCGTCTTTGGTCTTTGTGTATTTTTTAAATTATGTCTTAGCGTCTACAAAACTGCTTATTGTGACTTTTAGTCCAATCTGTGAGTAGCAGTACATATACAAATACATACCACTACTAATTGTGTCAACTTTACCGTTTTCTTTTTATATGCCCGAGGTTCAGGCATATGGCACTGAAGGCATCAACGCATATGTATACCCTTCGTTTGACCCACAAAAATTGCGCCTGTATTTGTGGTCATGCGACCCCCTTTTGGTCCTCAGAATCTCGGTCCTTAGAAACCAAACTTCTGTTGTTGTTAGTACCATTCCGCCCGCGCCCGCAGTTCCCTCGCTACCTCAAGCTAGATGTAATCCGATCCCACCTCTTTAAGTATAACTCATTGAATCAACTCAACTTGACTCGATACTGTGTTCAACTATTGTTTTGTTTTTATGAAAGCGCGGGTGGAATGGTCAGGTACAGGGTTATTGGGGAATAGTTAACGGCTGCTTCTATGTGTCTTTAAAGAATAACTTATCATTCTCTGTTTTTGAATTTTTTTTAAATGCTTTGTTTTCCATATTAGTATTGGTCACACTACAAAACACAACCATTTAATTTCAATTTAAACTTTTTTTGAGAGTTTTGTATACTTGAACAAAAGCTAGAGTATCTCTCTAGCGCTTTATTGTACCAAAATACTAAATATACAAGCATTACAAACATAAACTTATTAAACTAGTGTGGCTTAAAGGGCGGCCTTATCGCCTAAGGGCGATCTCTTCCAGGTAACCAATACGCAACTGTATGTTCAACTGTTCTTTAGTCATCATTTATAAAATTTTCTGTATTTCAATTGATCATAAAATATTCGCCATAATCCAAAAGATTTAAAATGTGGATGTATAGAAATAACCCTTAACTGTTTCCCTAACTAATTATGAATAGCCCTGTATAATATAATATTGAGTAATCGTACTGTGTACATTATTATAAAATGATTACTGTAAATGTACCGTCAAGCTTCAAACTGAGTGCATCAAGTTCGTCGTTTAGATCTGTGTTTAATTTATGTCATTTAATAATTAAATATTATTATTAATTAATTAATTAATTATTGTTTATTTAAACGATTTTTGTTCCTAATTGTTAATTTTATTGAATTTTATTCTAAACGACGAGCTCATGCACTTGCACTACGTAAATTATGTGTTCAAATGAAATGAATCTGTTTTTATCTTTACTGTTTTTACATCCAAATTTAATTATATAATAGGAATATATTTTGCATGATAAAAAGTTGACATTTTTAAACACATGGGTGTATATTATTATTATAATATAATTATTATACAGGCTTTGCCCTTTGGTTTTGTTTGTGTAAGGACTTACATAATATGTTGGTATAAAGTCCAACGCTAAACATTTTAGAATTGAAAAGACGTTTTTTAAAATTAGATTCTCCTACGTAGATTTTGACTCACACTGGCCCAATCAGATTTTGAAAATCCCAGCTTTTCAATTCTAATTTATTTTAGTGTGCCAACACTTTATACATATGACTCTGACTAAACATCGGTCATTCCGTTTGACTCTCAGATGAGAGCAAACATACAAAACTTTCTCATTTATAATATTAGTTGGGATGTTTTTCATTGTTATTTCATAGTTATAAAATCTATATAAAATTGTATATTTTATTTTAAATGTTATATGTTCACTGTCGACCGCGGCTTAGCTCTTATTCGTTTTTTTTAAATGAAAATTCGCATTTTTTTCCCTTTTATCCTATATAAACATTTTGGCGATAATTACAGCTTATTAAGAACATTAAGCAAATAAAACGCGCTGTATTAATTGCGTCTATTACTCTTATCAACATTGCAGCGATAATGACATTTTTGCTGATGCATCTAAACACTGCTGGGGCGCTTTTTACTCGCCTTAGGTTCTGAATAAGCTATAAATGACGGCAGAATATTCAGGGAGATATTTATTATAAGTGCATGTACTGTTTCATATAATCTAGATTAAATATAAAAGAGCCATAGTTCTAATTTATCAGAATGTTAAACAAAAAAATAATTAATTTTACACTGTGTAATAAACAACACTTGGATACAATAGACTCACGAATGTTTTTTAATACCTATTAAGCTTGAGCCTTATCTTTCTTCCTTTATCAATCATATTTTCATTTCCATTTGTCTATTTTTATAGGTATTGCAAAGTATTAATAATTTTACTGTTCTGTGACGTCAAGTCCCGCATTTCGGCAGCTTGGGCCAAGTGGCGAGAGGTAACTGGTGTCATCTGTGACCCGAAAATGCCGGTTAAACTGAAGGGACAGGTCTATAAAACGATCATTAGACCTGTCCCTTCGTATGGTAGTGAGGCGTGGCCATTGCTTGAGCGACATAAGCAGGAGCTGCGTGTCACGGAGATGAAGATGCTGCGCTGGATGTGTGGAGTGACGCGAAAAGATCGCGTCAGAAACTCCCGCATCAAGGGCAGCCTTCATGTCCGAGACATTCAGACAAACTGCAAGAATGCCGCTTACGGTGGTACGGCCACGTTCTACGGAAACCGGCTAGTTACGTGGGAAACAAATGTCTTGCTATGGCGCCTCCGCCCGGCCGCGGCAGATTGGGAAGACCCAAGAAGTGCTGGCTTGACGTTGTAAGATCGGATATGCGTGCTAATGGCCTCACTACACGGGATGCCGAAGATCGTGCGAAGTGGAGACGTAAAAGTAGGAAAGCGGACCCCGGGCTCTCGAGAGAGATGCAACCGGGAACAACGCTCGGATGATGATGAATAATTTTACTGTTCTAACTAAAAGACATTTAAAGCCACAGTGTTGTTTATAAACCCAGGTGTCATTTTTTATTACGTAAATATAAATGTTTGAATTATTTTGGTGCGTGACTACATGTGCTTAGTTATTTACAATTTGGATTGAGCAGAAAAAACAAACTATTTTATTAATTTTACAAAATCCACAGCTCTTAATGCTTGTAATACAAAAAAATCTAAAACGTATCTTATATATTGTGACCATTTAAAAAAATACGTTATGTTACATAGGGTCGTTGCAGCAACACTAAAAAAGACGGGTTAGAATTTGCTTTACTGCCGTCTTTTACAAACTTTACAGGTATTTTATAAATAAAATAAATAAATATTTACATCTCCACCTGTATTATCTATCTGGTTGATAACTCAGTTCAATGGGCACTATGTAGCACATTGCTGCTTTGAGGTATTTACTGGTGACTACCACTACGTCAAGCTGTAAGGTACTGCAAAGTGCCTATCTAACTCAGTTGCTAACTAGATAAATAATACGGGTGTTCGTGAGATACTAGTAAAACTGTCACAAAAACAATTAAAAGAATAATTAAATGGTACTCGCTTATCCAATATCCATGTTATTAACTTCACGCTTATGTTCACGAGCCAAAATGAGTCCAAACATGTAAACATTATAGTGCCTCTGTAACTGAAAGTAATAGTAATTGGTATACGTTTGTTGTCAATCGTGCGTACACGTACGTACGCACTATAAAAATACTTATATATAATAAATATACATGCTAAATAATGATTAGCGCAAATTCAATACAAAAATACATTCGGTGTAAGGACATAATATTAGCAAGTCTTAAAGGTTATTGCATTTTATATAGTCGTATATTACATAGACAAATTCGGGATTTTTATGTCGTTTTTGGAAAACATGTAAAGGAGCCAAATAAAATACAATCTCCATGATCCAAAGTTTTTAAAACTAAAACTTTTACTCAAAATTTACTTCTTGTCCTTGGTAATTGTTACCTCTATAACAATAGTTTTTCTTTTTAAACCTTTTTTAATCAACACCCGTATTGTTTGTCTAGTTAATAACTCACTTTAAAAGGCACTTTGCGGCAAATTGCTGCAAAGACGTAAAGTGGTAATCAGCAATGTACTGCATAGTGCCCATAAGACTTAGTTAACAATGAGATGAGTAATACAGGTGCTGTTTTTTTTTCAATAGTTTTAGGGTTATGGGCACGCAGATTGTGTAGGACTCTGTAGAAAATTACTTGTATGAAGCAATATTGTTAATAATATAGCCGAATATATAACATAGAAAACGAACAATTACATATGATGTCAATAAACTGACGTACAGATGAAAGTAGAGAAACTGGCTGTATGCACAAATCGTGCGGAGTCACTAGTGAGTTGAAAAAAATAATAGGTATAACCTAAATTTTTCAAGAGAATATTTTTTCAACAATAAGTCCTTGAAATATGGCTTAGTTTGGGAAATATTTTAAAAAGAATCAAGAGTCAGGGTTATGTTTAAAGCTAAAACAGCATTTTAAAGGAATATTCATAATGTGCATTTTTAGAATTTTGATACAAAAATGATCCTACACCTGAAATCTATTTATTATTTCTTTTTTAAGAAAAGATCATTCTGTATTAAAATAGCTAATAATAAAACTAGTCTCCAGTGTTCATAATTAATTTCAAACACGCTGTATAATGGTTTAATAAATTGAAACAATGGAACCTGTATAATGAAATAATGCCTGACTGAAATAACACCAAATGTTAATAATTATAAATACAAACTTAATTTATTACTGCTTTTTGTACATTGACGTAAATGTAGTTTCAATATTGAGGTCGTCATACACTAAGATGCAAAACTGGACAGGAAAACCTGTGTCAGTTCGGACTGGACTGAATTTATATCCGGTCAGGCGGAACGGAAAATAAAAAATCTCGTTTTTGACGGAATAGCTTGCTCCTTTGCCTACACAAAATAAAAAAAATTTGGGCTGCAAAAAAAAATCTTGTATGTAGTATTTTGTTTAATTTGAAATGCGTATGCCTCGACAATTTTACACAAATGTTTAGGAAAAATCCGTTACAAAAAATGCAATAAGGCTAATAGTGGCTTTCCACACAGCAGCTATACAGTATTTTGTAACTTTTTTTTAACTATTGTTAGGAAAAAAAAGTTACTCAATGATGTGTGGATGTACCATTTTAGTACTTTTGAGCGTAAAAATAACAACTGTAAATTGACTAATTAATGCAAACAATCTTATATAATTTATTATAGGTAATATGGTAAACATATTTTCCTAATATGGTACGTTATTTATTATAGTACAATTGATATTTCCAATGGTTTCTGTATTTATTTTATGAAACAATTATAATTGAATTGAAAACAATTGAAAATTGACTAATAAATGCAAACAATTTAATATAATAATATGGTAAATAAAATAAATATAAATATATTTTGTTTAATATGGTATTTTATGTTTTATAGTACAATCGACATGGTCAATGTTTTCTGTATTTATTTTATTGTCATTTTGTCGCATGAGCTGTATTGCTCTTTTAGCCAAAATGGGTGGATCGTATGACATGAAAGGTGTTTGTTAAATATTCTATTATTATTTTAACTTAGCAACACAGCAGAAGGTAATATTACTAAAGCGCCTTTAAATCGCCTTAAGTTCTAGCTGTTTGGACAACAATGTATTTATTGGACGCTAAAGAATGGTTAGAAATACAGGGGAAAGTAGTTAATAGTTTTATTTTGGCTTGTAATTTTATTTTCTTTTGTTCAGGTCACTTCTGTTGTTAACAGCCTTATGTGTAAAACACAATAACTATAGGTTATAAACTGTTACAAAACTGATATGTCAATGCACCTTAACCACTGACCTCCATAATACAAGTATGCTGGACAGGAGATCGCACACTGAATTTTGTGCCTATTTGATCTGCGCCATGTTGCGCTGCTTTTTATTTATAATCACGCAAAGATCAAATGTCGTTTTGTATGGCATAGCTATTCCAGCGTACTTGTATACATAGAGTTCAGTGACCTTAACCGTCGAAACAGAGCCTTATTTATTATTTATCTTTAAAATGTCGATCCGCTCATTTTGGTTTGAATAAGCCAAGTCGCGATAGGTAGTGCCACCTCGCAATTTTAGTACCATTGTAGGTATGTAATTATTATACACATAATTTTATTCCAAATAGTATAAGAACGTGTTGAGTTTTTAACTTTAGCTCTAAGAGTAGACGAGTACGGATAGGTTATAATGTCCTTTTATAATATGCAACTAACCAGTTCACCTTTACAGCACAAACACTCACAATAATTATTACAATAAAAACTATGTCACAAAAAACGAATTAATAAAGTTACTTGTAATTTACAGACAGCATATTGTAAAAGGAATTTCGGCTACATTTACATTGGTTAGTATTGTATTATGCGACATCGAAAGCTAGTGTGAATGCGCCTTATTTTAATATAATTAATCAATATTTATTGTAATGTGAAATTTACATGAGAATAAAATTTAGTAATAACAAATAAACTCTATAGAATTCGTGGAGTTTACAGAATCTATACTAGTCCCATTGCAAATGATAACAGATTGTTTTGCATAAAAATGTTCCTGTAACGGCGTAATAGTGTGTAATCGTAAGGTTATCGAATAAGTTCAAACTAACTTAATGTTTAGCAGTTTGTAAACGGTAGGGTATTTAGTGAATACGATACGGTTGAAGTCACGCTGCGCTGCGGATGGCAGCGAAACATGACGAGATATCTCCTAAAAGCGAGACTCCAGCAAGAATGGCTTGGGCCAATCACAGTGCGGCGCGAATTGCCTTTCAGCCAACCGCGATGCGTTGTCTGCTGAGCGAGATTTCGCGCGCTCTGCGATTGGTCGAGCGAAGCTTCGTGCGCCAACGCTATTGGCTAAGCAAGTTTCGCTCGATATCTCGCTTTCAGTCGATCTTTTAGCACAATAGCGCTGTAGCTTAAACAGATTGTTGAACAAAGCGAGGGCAGAACGTGCGCACTAAGGAAAAATTCTTTTAAAATTGAAAAAAAAAAGAAAAACTTATATTTTTTTACAAATGGTGCTATTGTTTTGTTTAGTCGATGATAGCTTGGCCGCTGTTACTGCCATTGTAGTGTAATATGTAATATTCGGCGCGTCGCGTTTTGAACGCGGCCGCCCATATCACAATTTAGTAGTTATAGGAACATCACTTCACGTACCGTACGGTTAGATTAGGGTATAGCTTTTGTAAGGCGACACGATGTTATGTCGTATCGGTATTGAATATATCACAATCATTAAGGCGGGAATACACAGTTGCCGGCACACTACTTGTATTAGGTTTGGTTTACACGGTGCCTGTGTCAAATGCTCCGGAGTTCGCAAATTCAGTTATTAGACTGGTTAAAAATCTATAGCATTGAACCCTGGAGTGTTAGCATACGAGCACTAGAAACTAGACGTTGATGGCAAACGACGAAGATGAGACGAAAATTCGACAAGAAATTCTCGTGTTGTTTGGCTACCTGCAGATTAACCACGTATGACAGCTACTCGCATATGCCAGCGCACCTCAAGTGTACATATACGCTATATTTAGCGTGTGTGGACACTTGCTTGGGATGCCAGTCCATAGCTGTACCGACTGCCGATAAATGCAAGTAGCTGTTATGGACTATTCATAATATTTTTTTTTTGAGCCATCCCACGAAACTAGTCCAGTAGCAGTGGTAGCATAGAAACAGTTTTTTTTGTCGACGTTTCGTCAGTCGAGAAAAGGCGCGATTTTTGTCGATCGACAAATTTTTCTCGTATACTAAGACTGCTAAAAGCCTATGGAAAACCCACAAAATCCATTCGATGAAAAATGGCTGCAGTCAGGTTGAGAGACGAATTCAGCGGGTTGTCTCCTCTAATGCTTTTTTATTAGTTTGTTTTTAAATTGTGTAACCGTGTAAATGAGTCATTAAGCAAGTGTGCCAGCAACTGGCACGTGTGTTCTCTCCTTTACTGTCGTGGCGCTAGTGAGGCGTGTCCAGACGCGACTCGAGCCACTCTGTTAAGTGCCCGAAGGTTTATTGTTACGATTTCTAAATCTAATGTTTTTGGTACGTTACATTTTGTTTACTTTCATATTATTATTGTAAATAAAAAAGAAATAAAAGCTTTGGATTTGCGCATTATGGTTTTTTAATTTGTTGTTTGGTATTGGTGCCCCTGTTATATGTAGGTATAATACAAGCTGCATTCCGTGGTTTTAACAGCGTTAAGTCCCCATCTCGAGGGAATTTCGGAATCAAAAGTACTTATGTCCTTTGCCAATCTTTTCCAAAGTTTACCTAAATCGGTTCAGCGGTTTAGGCGTGACAGATTTACTTTCGCATTTATATTAGTAAGATTATCCCGATTCCTTTGGAATATCGGGAAAAGTGGCCTATGTGTTAATCCAGATCTCCAGCTACCCACATATTCAATGTCATCGCAATTGGTTCAGTAGTTTTTCTAACTTCCACCTATTACTAGGCTAGTAAACACAGACGCAAGAAAAGTGCTCAATACACAAAATAAGAAACACTATTAATGAAATTATCAATTTATTACACATTAAATTAATACAATCGCTCGCATCCAACATCAGGATATTGAGCTAAAACATTGAAAATCAACACACAAATGATTGCCGTCAACGATTCACAGCATAAAAGCTGGGTCACACCAAACGCATGACTTGCACGTCACGTACGCACTCTCTTAAGCCGGGTATGCACTAGCGACTTGTTTACTGTTACTGTTACATACATAACCGTAACTGTTACATGCATTATAACTTAAAAAAAAAAATAGTATGTACGATAATTGTCGGCTCGTTGCGAGCTGACAACGCTACACGAGCGGCTCACTACGAGCCGGCGATTATCGATAGGCGTTGCAAAGACGAACCGTTTTTAGCTCTGCGATGACGGAACCATTTTCTGTTTTGGATTGAAACAGTATTCGGTGCGCGAACTACTTTTTGAACTATAGATCGACCGTCGCGCTCCGTCGCCGGCCGCCGCTTGTTGCACACAACTCTTGATCACGTTCGTCGTTCGATTCGCATCGTTCGCGTTCGTTTCAAAGCAGTTGCATGCAAAGAGAACCTTCTTCGCAACGACTCGAACTACTTTTCGATTTCGTTTTCTGGAAACCGGTTGCGGTTCCGGAGAACAGATAATTTAATTTATTACGGCCTCTTAAAACCAGTTGCAACGAGAACCGTTTCTGCGGTTTGCGTTATTCAGAAAACGTCGCGATTCGTTCTCGAAAAATTCGACGACGACCCACCCCTAGTTTGTGCCGCAAACTCATTAGAATTCGTAACAGCTGTAACTGTAAGTTTAACTTCGTTACTTTATTCGTGATACAGTAACGAGTTTACGGTTACACCTCGCTTATGAATACCCGGCTTCACATAATGTAATATTGAAAGTGATGCTACACTGTGCGTAATCCGTACCGTAGTCTTGCGTAACGTGTTTCCATGCCTGCGTGGCGTGTAAGTGACGCGTTGGGTGTGGCCCAGTTTAAATGGTTGAAATTGGTAGCTGACCTTACGTTATAATTGCATTTCATTTTTACATAACAAATTGAATTTTATTTCTACTACGCTTATGTACAATAACGGCCTCTAAAGGTCGCGGGTTCGATTCCCGCCTGGGACGAGTATTTATGCTGACCATAATTGCTTGTTTCTGGTTCTGGTTTTGTAATCTACTATTTAGAATAAAAAGTAATATATGTAGTAGGTATATCAATTGTCTAGTACCCATATTACCAACTTAGTTGCTTAATTTGGGGCTAGACTGCACTTGAACTGTGTGCGACGCCCTGCAATATTGATAAATTACATACTAGCTGGGTCCCATGGTCGAGCCCGTGGGTATTTTCGAAAATCCTTTTTTATTGGATGCCTACGGAACAAACTCTACCAAATTTCAGGTCTCTATTATCAGCGAATCTAAAAATAAGGTCCAATTTGCTATGCAAGTATTAGATGTAGTCATACCTTGAGGTCAGCTTCCCACTTCTATTTTAACTACAAATTCATACAATATTATTCATTCAATGAAATCAACATTCAGTCTCACAAACTCTAGCTTAGCTAAAAGAACTCGGGATGATTTGCGGAACTACCGTGTCCATATTAACTAACTAGTCCGGATTAGTAAGTCTAGATTGTAAATGAAGTACTATTTTTACCAATAGTACTAAGTATATTTGAAAAAAAAAAAACTTAATGGTCAGCTAGTTAGTTAGTCCGACTACGATATCTCAGCAAGTCAGCCTTAAAAACGCGGCGACTGTTACCATTTCCATACAAACTTAATACCAAAATAAATTATGAAAAATGTAGTTTTCTACCTTAATTTCGATATTATTCGGATTAAGATTTTACTTTTATAGGGTCCCCACCACAAGGTTTTCCAAAGTATTCATTCGAAATGAAATAAAACGGAGAAACATTTTTTTTTCATTTTTACAGCGTATATTACTTTTTATTGGGAATAATATAAAACAAATGAGATGTAAACTAGTAATTTACGCTGGAAAAGGAAAAAAATGTTTCTCCGTTTTATTTCATTTCGAATGAATATTTTGGAAAACCTTGTGGTGGGGGACCCTTTAAAAGTAAAATCTTAATCCGAATAATATCGATATTAAGGTAGAAAACTACATTTTTCATAATTTATTTGGTTTGTATGATAAGTTTGTATGGAAATAGTCACAGTCGCCACGTTCTTAATGATTTATTACTAACGACGCCCGGTGGTTTCACTCGTGTTTCAATCCTATGGCAATACAAATTATAACATTAAATGGCAAAGGTACATTAATAGCATAACTACATTATTCTAAGGTTTTGATCTTCGCGGGTAAAACCACGGGCCGCAGTTAGTAGGTACAGTCACGCAACAAATGTGAATTTCCACTGTAGTTTTAAGTGACCACCGTAGTTGGTTTCCTCTTAAAATTGTCAATAGATTAATATAATTCAACCTACAGTGAAAATCCACCAAAAAAACTGCCTATTTAACCCAAAATTCCTTCATTTAGGTGGCGACCTTCCATTTACAACAGCGGGCGAATCTTTCCACGACTTTGCAGTTTTAACCAACCCTGTCACTTTTCTCTTCACAATCCTCTTCACTGTGACATCCTCTTTGGCCAACAGCTTTCTTCTAGGCTTCTTCACTTTCTTCTCTTCAGTATAAGACTCATCGAAGATATCCGTGCTTTCATCTAAACCTCGACCACCGATGACTTCACAAATGGGACTGTCAAATGTCACTTGTCGTGGGCTTCGTCGGAGTTTCTCTAAAGATGTTTGTGTAGCCATGTTTGCATGGTTTTTCTTAGCAGGCGGTGTCGCTTTGGGTGTTAATTTGGTCTTTTTGATTTGTGTGACAGCAGCGGGTTCTAAAGATTTTCTTTTCCTTTGTTTTGGGAGTTTTTCGTCGCTGTCTGCTTCGGGCTGTTCGTTTTCCGTGTCGCTGTCAGTTAAAGGTTTCGCTTTAGTCTTTTTTGTGCGTCTTTTTGGCGCATCTTTGCTGTCATCGTCTTTTACGGCTACACGTTTTGTTTTTGTTTTGCTGTCGCTCGGTGAGAACTCTAGTTTGGATGTCCGTGTCTGTCCCTGGCTTTTTAGGTAATTCTCGAATAGTTGACGGCATTTTGCGTAGTCTGGTGCCTCTTTCGGTTTTAGTGTGTTTATGTATTCGAAGAATTTGATTAGTGCGTCTGAAAATGGAATAAGATAATTGAAATAGTATTTCTTGTTGTTATTGCTCCAGGCAAACTGATTTTGGCAGCAGTTGCAGTAAAGTAGTCTTTTTCAGGCAACCTTAGGATGGACTGGATTTTACGAATGAGTAATAAGGTGCTTTAAGAGATGACAATATTTGCATACCTATACAAGATAGTCAAAAGAAGTTTTTGTTTCATTTCATTGATATGTATTATTATCACTGACCTGCCCAACGAGCCCTGCCTAATTACTAATTATGGATGGCGTTACAAATTTAAAAAAAAACCGGCCTAGTGCGAGTCGAATTCGCGCACGAAGGGCTTCATACCATTAATAAACCATTTTTTTTTCATTTTCAGTTTAGTGTTTGTTGTTATAGCGGCTACAGAAATACATCACGGACCATAAGACACAGCCTGGTGACAGACAGACAGTGGAATCTAACTAAAACGGTCAGTTTTTACCCTTTGAGAACAGAATACAGAACCCTAAAAATGCTCTTACCAGGTACATTGGGGTAGTCTGCAGCTATCCTGCTCTTAGCATTCTTCATAAAATCTTCTTTTAAGGTCTGAACAGTCTTGGGTTGTTTGAGGGACTTCTCCCATGGAAGCTCTCCGACCAGCCACTGCAGCATGTTGTAGGCGAGGATCTCTAGGTCTCCACGCATTGTCGACACTGGGAACGAGGGGAGATTGATATGCGAACATGCCTACTAATCTATACCTATCTACACTAACATTATAAAGAGGAAAAAGCGGTGTTGGTCTAGTGGTAGATACCGCGACTTTCTTACTAAACCTACGGCTTAAAGTCACGCAAAAAGGCCCATTTATAGGGCTAGTTGTGGAAACACAGTAAAAGTAAGAGGAAAGATTTGTTATTTTATGTGTGTGTGTTGTATGTTTGTAATGCTGTAATGCTATAATGACTAATCTCTAAAACTATTGGATCCATTTCAAAAATTCTTTTATCAAAAGAAAGCTACATGTTGAGGAGTAACATAGGCTACTTTTGATCCCGATATTCCCACGGGATCGGGGTTTACGCGGGTGAAACCGCGGGACGCAGCTAGTCTATCTTTATAAAACAAAGTCGTGTAAGTTACACTTTTTTTAACTCAAGAATGGCTGAACCGATTTGGCTGAAAAATGGTGGGGAGGCAGCTTAAAACCGGGTGACGGGCATAGGATTATTTTTTTTTGCCTCTTAAGGCGGAGCAAAGTTTGCCGGGTCAGCTAGTATTATAATAATGTGAAAGTTTGGTGTGCAAGTAATTTAGTAAGTAAACAATTATGTTTGTTACTCCTTCAAGCAAAACGACTGAATCAATTGCAGTGAAACTTAGTGTGCATATATCTGGAGATCGAGATTAAGACAACAGCACAAAGAAGAAACATAGATATCTATACGTAAGTCAAAGGTTACCTCCCAAATGTGCATCTCTACTTGTATATTCTATCGTGCCATTATGTGCACACTTCGGGTCCGGTTTGAATTCCTTCTCGCTCACTCTCGTAGCCAAACCAAAGTCAACAAGGTAAGCCTGATTTTCCGTCCCTTTCTTCAATCCAATCAGTATGTTTGCACCTTTTATATCGGCATGCACGTAGCCTCTACTGTGAATGTATTCTAGGACGTCTAACTAGAATTAAAGAAATCATTAATATAGCTATACTTCATTTATCTCAAGCAACTTAATAAAAGTGCGACCAAGTGTGAGTCTGAGTCACGCAAGAAGGGTTCTGTACCATTATTACAAAAATATAACTTTTGTTACTTAAATGCAAATAACTAATTCATATTTATATTATTCTGTTTTTAGTATTTGTTTTTATAGCAGCAACAGAAATATATAATCTGTAAAAATTTAAACTGTCTAGCTATCACCGTTCATGAGATACAGCCTGGTGAGTGGTGACAGACAAATTGGATAGTGGAGTCTTAGTAAAGGGTCCACTATCCGTTTTGGTTTTGGTAAAAGGTTTTTACCCCTAAGGTAAATATCAGTAGTGACAGACAGACAGACGTACAAGCGAGTGATCTTATAAGGTTCCATTTTTTACCTTTTGAGGTAGGGAACCCTAAAAATTGACAAACAATGCACTTTTTAATTTTAATTTTTTAATATTTTGTGTCTTACCATTTGCAATCCCAATTGAAACACGGTGGCAGGCCTGAAAGACCTCCCCGCATCTTTAAACAAGGTCCACACATCCTTGCCATATCTCTCCAGCACAAGATACCGATACTTCTCCCCTTTGAAGTCATGGGAGCCGTTGCCGAAGTACAGTGGCATGCCTAGACTGGACAGCTTTTTGGTTTTCATGAATTTTGTTACTGAAATATTACGAATGAATTATTGAATGATATCTACAGCATAATGAAAACTTGAGACCTTTCAAAGAAAGAGACCTAGTGTATATAAATAAATATTACATGATCATACTGACACACAGCGCAATCTAGCCCCAAACTAAGCACTATTGATCTTGTGCCTATTTATATCAATAGTTTTTAAGCTTGTTTAGCAGGGTGTGTATTTAGTAGGGTGTGTATGGGGCCCACTAAGATCGTTGGGCCCAAGCCAACCTCACCTGCTAGCCGGTGCACCTGCTGAAAAACGGACGAGGCTCTGGCGCAGACTTTCCCTTCGGGGTTGGGAGGTCAGACGGCAGTCGCTCCCGTAAAAGTCGAAATATAGCCAAATCAAATATGGAAAGTACGAGAGAAAGATATGGCCACAGGGATAGGGCGCCGCCGCATAACGGCGCGCAGGAGTTTCGCCCGACTCCTGTGGCAAGTGGACTAGGGCTACCGTGCCACGGGCGGGCACGGTTAAAGACGCGAGCCCCGAAACTCCGCTTCGCAACCTGGAACATTGGCACGCTAACCGGACGCGCGAGGGAGCTAGCCGACGTACTATCCAGGCGGAAGGTGGCCGTGGCGTTCCTGCAGGAGACTCGATGGAAAGGCAGCAGATCCCGGCTCATTGGGAATGGCTACAAGCTGATCTACACGGGTGCACCTGGTGGAGAGAACGGGGTGGCTGTGGTGCTCGCTGAGGGGTTGCATGACGATATCTTGGAGGTGAATCGCTTTAGCGACCGACTTATGTGCGTGAAGGTGCTTATTGGAGGGGTTCCTACTCACTTAGTAAGTGCTTTCGCGCCGCAGGTCGGTTGTAGCGACGCTGATAAGAGATCGTTTTGGGATAAACTCGGCGAGGTCCTTGGGGCCATCCCGTTGTCACAGGGAATCGTTTTGGGTGGTGATCTGAACGGTCATGTGGGTGAGATGGGGGTGGAATTTGAACGTGTTCATGGAGGCTACGGGTACGGCAGTCGGAATGCGGAAGGGGAAGAAATTCTGCGTACGTGTGCCACTGCCGACCTGGCACTCGTGAACACATATTTCAAAAAGAAGCCCGACCACTTGATCACCTACAGGAGCGGGGGGCGCGCTACCCAAATCGATTTTCTAATCACTAGAAGACACCATATCGGCAACGTGGCCAACTGCAAAGTCATACCCGGTGAGAGTCTCACTGCCCAACACCGTCTCCTTGTCATGGATCTCTGTGTAAAGACCAAAGACAAACGACCGGAACCATGTCAGCGCCGAATCAGATGGTGGATGCTTGATGAAGTCAAGTCCCAGATGCTCCCCTCAGCAATTGGCGACAAATGTGCTAATGCTGAAGGCGAATCGGTACAGGAACACTGGGACAGGATTCAAGTATCTATCGCTGATTCGGCGCGGTCGGTCCTCGGTATGTCTAAGGGAGGACGCAAGTGTGACAAGGAAACTTGGTGGTGGAACGACACAGTCCAGAGGGAGACTAGGGTGAAGAAAACCCTCTTTAAAAAGTGGCAAGCGTCCAACTCTCCTGAAGATCGCGACGCGTACAGGTCTGCCAAACGTGCCACAAAGAGAGCAGTAGCCAGAGCCAGACGGGACCACTTACAGCCATTGTACGATAAGTTGGAAACGTCTGAGGGGCAGAAGCTTATTTATAAGTTGGCACGTACTGGGATCAAAGCGGCACAGGATATATCCAAGTGCCGCTGTGTAAAAGATCCTAATGGCAACCTGCTATGCGAGGACCTCGCGGTGAAGGAGAGGTGGCGCTCTTATTTCCACGAGCTGCTTAGTAAGCAGTATAAAGAGGTGCAGCCACCGGAACTCCCTCCGAATCTAGGACTTGTGCCACTGATAACGCCTGAGGAGGTGCGCAAGGCTCTTCGCTGCATGAAGAATCGGAAAGCTGTCGGCGCCGATGGAGTCCCCATCGAAGTATGGAAGGCTATGGGTTCTCGTGGTGTGGGCATCTTAACCAACCTTTTTAACCGCATACTCGAGACCGGCAGAATCCCCGCCCAATGGAGACTGAGTGTTATCACTCCAGTGTTCAAGGGCAAGGGATCTGTGCAGGAGTGTGGAAGTTATCGTGGTATAAAGGTCATGTCCCACACCATGAAGCTCTACGAGCGTATAGTTGACTCTCGGATCCGGCAGGAGTGCACTGTCTCGGAGGGCCAGTATGGTTTCCGCCCCGGTCATGGTACCATGGACCCTGTTTTCGCCCTAAGGATCGTTATGGAGAAATACAGAACGAAGAATACGCCTCTGCATTTTCTGTTCCTGGACTTGCAGAAGGCCTTCGACTGTGTTCCTCGCGTGATGATCTGGTGGGCGATGCGGTCCAAAGGGGTGCCAGAAACTTATATTGAAACCATCAGGGACATGTACCGAAATTCCGATTCTGTGGTGCGAACTGCTGTTGGTGACACTAAATCTTTCCCCATTACAGTCGGAGTCCACCAAGGATCCGTTCTAAGTCCGTTTCTGTTTAGCGTAATACTGGACGCACTGTCCGTAGTCATCCGAGACGCACACGAGCAGCCCCCGTGGATGCTCATGTATGCTGATGATATTGCGCTAGCGGACTCGGATAAGGGACGGCTTGGAAGGCGTGTAAATGCGTGGAAAGAGTCACTTGAGAACGGCGGTTTGCAACTCAACGTAGCGAAGACCGAATACTTGGCTAGCCACAGATCCCACACCTGTCTGCGTAGACGGTCACATGGTCGAGCGGACAGACCAGTTCAAGGACTTGGGATCTGTGCTTCACGAGTCCGGCGACATCGATTGTGACGTCAAGTCCCGCATTTCGGCAGCTTGGCCCAAGTGGCGAGAGGTAACTGGTGTCATCTGTGACCCGAAAATGCCGGTTAAACTGAAGGGACAGGTCTATAAAACGATCATTAGACCTGTCCTTCTGTATGGTAGTGAGGCGTGGCCATTGCTTGAGCGACATAAGCAGGAGCTGCGTGTCACGGAGATGAAGATGCTGCGCTGGATGTGTGGAGTGACGCGAAAAGACCGCGTCAGAAACTCCCGCATCAGGGGCAGCCTTCATATCCGAGACATTGCAGACAAACTGCAAGAATGCCGCTTACGGTGGTACGGCCACGTTCTACGAAAACCGGCTAGTTACGTGGGAAACAAATGTCTTGCTATGGCGCCTCCGCCCGGCCGCGGCAGATTGGGAAGACCCAAGAAGTGCTGGCTTGACGTTGTAAGATCGGATATGCGTGCAAATGGCCTCACTACACGGAATGCCGAAGATCGTGCGAAGTGGAGACGTAAAAGTAGGAAAGCGGACCCCGGGCTCTCGAGAGAGATGCAACCGGGAACCACGCTCGGATGATAATGATAGCACCACCAAGGGGACACATGCAGGGTTATGATAGGTAATTCCTGTGGACGCAAGAACTAAGCACTAGGCTTGTACTATGGATACTAGACAAGGGATATACTACATAGTATCCTTTTTTTTGTAAATACATACATTTCATACACCCAAAACAAAACACCCAGATCAGAAACAAATATTTATTTTGAAAGTCACTGCCTATGCCACAGTATCACTAAGTACGTAATATTTTTTTTAAATAACACTTGTGCTTGTCAATTTATCACTATTATGCAGGTTTATGACTATAGTCTTGTTACAAAATCACTTTAAACATTTTTATGAATTAAAATACGCAGAGCCGATGTAAACAGTGGCACAGTGCCTCAAAAAATCTTTGGTAAGTCAAAATCTTTGGTAATTTTTAAGCATAAATACTTGCACCAGGGGGAAATCGAGCAAGAAAATTATGCTTCGCATTCTGGTCTACACATACAACTCCACAGAGTATGGCGGGTACTGCCTATGCAGTACCCGCCATACTCTGCCAGGTGCCATAATGCCAGGTGACTGACTACGACCCACCTGGCATTGCCTAGGCAAAACCAATTATCTTGTTGGATTATAATGCTTTTTTGTACACTTTCCGTAAAAAAATAAGTTTAACTAAATCAATAAATACTTTGTGTTACACAAGGTAAACTATAGAATTTATCACAATAGTTGTAACCATTAAGTTATCCTTGTTTATTGATGAAGTATTTCAACAGCATTAGCTAATAGGTATGTGTGTGATAATGTTATTAGTCAAGGAACATTGAGAATTTTAGCTGAACAATCTCAATAGTTTTTACATACAATATGGCTTAAGAGGACTAATTCTCAGGCAACTCGAAGTATATTCCTGGATATGACAGGGATAAAAAGAAAAACCAAATATTCTCCATAACTTAAGAACGTGGCGACTGTTACCATTTCCATACAAGTTTAGTTTAGTTTCGCCGGGCTTTACTAAACTAAACTTGTATGGTTTTCCAAAATATTAATTTCATTTAAAAGTAAAATCTTAATCCGAATAATATTGATATTAAGGTAGAAAACTAAATTTTTCATAATTTATTTTGGTATTAAGTTTTTATGGAAATGGTAACAGTCGCCACATTCTTAACATTATCCAAATTCTGGATGTGTTAACTAAAACCATTCAACCCGGGAACAAGTATTATGCTAGCCATATAGCCAGGTTCATTACTTAAAATCTGGAAGGTGATCAATAATATAATTGCAAAAACTTACTCTCATCTTTGTTCGCATTCCTTATGTAGAAATGTTTTTCTACAAATAATGGACCATTTTCATGTGGTTCCTGAAAATAGGTACTGAAAGTTTAATAAAATATAGACTATGTAGGTACAATTATTTGAGGACAGTAATTTAGGTTATTCTAGACTGAGAGTGAAGACAGCAGAGTCTGAGTGAAAGGGTCTATAAAAATGTATAACAACTAACATTTATCAAGTAATTTAGATGAAATATTCAAAAAACTTACAATTTTAACAACGAAAGGGTAGCTCGAGCCCTTTTTAGGCGAGTTTTCGTGTTCACAAGCCGAATAGATTTCCCCGAAGCCCCCTACACCGATGGACGGACCAATTCGCCACTTCTTCTTGGCTATTGTATCATGTATCACCTCGCCCACTGGAATAGGTGCGGGCATTTTGTATCCATTCGCTTTTTTCTTCGGAGGGGCCGCCTTTTTGCCTCGGCCCGACATGGCGATGAATATGTATTTTTACTGGTTCGAAATTGGTATATAGATACGAGAATATTGTAGTAAATGGTACACAGCACTATCTATTATTTAATATATCTTGACAGTTGTGTTATGTATTCTAATAAAATAATTTGAAATCAACAAACACGTTGAACGTACCTATGTAGCTCTTCGCGTCTTTTTTTCTGACTTGACAGATAATGTTGCCATGACAACTATAGTATAAGTTCAAAAATATATATAAATTAAAAATAGAAACAGATATTGTTGTCGACGTGATCGGATCATCGGTTGTCTAATCAAATTAAATAAAATGAAATTCTAAAGGTTTTTAAAATAAAACAAACAAATCACTTTAGGATATCTATTTATCTTTAGTGACGTAAAGTATAAAAAAAAACAGGTGGCACTCGGGGACTGCCGCGGTAAAGCAATGGGGTGCCACACGCAAAGCTGTAAGTAGATGGCGCTGGCATCAGATGATCTTTTTTTTTTTTTTTCGATGATGGTCCTCCACCAATGGAAACGCCGAGTTTTTTTTTATTCTTTCGGTCTCAGACCGATATGGCCAATTTGGCGCCGAGAGTTGTAAAAAACACATGTTTGACAGTTCTTAATTCAAACCAAAGATTAATCGACTCGTGCCCTCTGCCGGGATAAAAAGTTAGTGTTCCTTCTCATTGCATAGCATTTTTTATCAACGCAATTATAATTATTTTTTAATTTTGTACTAAGTTGCCATAGTTACCATGTAGCTCGGCCGAGCTACCATAGCAACATGGTAGGCGGAGTGGGGGTTGTTAGGTTTTTTCGTTACGAAATTTCTTTATTCAAAGCTTAAAGCCCGCGATAAAAGCTATGCAATAGCTTAAAAAACGTGTGGCACTCAGGGACTGCCGCGGTTAACCTATTTTGCATAGCATTTTTTTTTCTTAGGCTACATGGTAGGCGGAGTAGAGGGTGTTTGGTTTTTTTCGTTACGGAATTTCTTGATTCGGTCGCTGCGCTCAAAGCCCGCGATAAAAGCTATGCAATAGCTTATAAAAAAGAGTCATCACGGGACGTCTAGCAGATGTGAAACATCGACTCGCTACGTATAGTACATAGTATAGCGTAGCGAGGTGTCGCCACGGCCTGTATCGCCATGACAAATTTTAGGTTTACTCTCGCCTAAAGATGTTTCACATCAAAAGTTCCATAGATAACATAAATTGACATAAGTGGCAACATTTTTTTGGTAGGTTGGCGCGTTCGTGCTTCTGCCAGTGTCTTTTTTCTTTTTCTGTTGTACAAAGTACATAATGGCCTCTCACGGCTTGGGTATACCACCAATATCTACATACTGTTTTGTGTTTTGTTTCAATAGAAAGCAACTTTGAAACAGTTTTAACGGGAATAAAAATAACGAGGCAGTTAGAATAACTGCATGATAAAGAGATAAGTAAATGCTATACTTAATCATCATCAATATCATTAATTAACATTACACAGGTAGCAGCATTCGTTGTTAGCATGTCATAAGTTCATAAATAAGAGGCAGCAGGGTACGTAAATCCAATAAAACTAAAATGATAAGTTAATAAATTAAATAACAAGTTTATTTCTATTTACAGTTTCTTTTTCACTAGCCTTAAAAATAAATTAATAAATAAATAAGCTATGCACCTAACTGTTTAGGTAGGTATACCTATCTCTATAATCTATTTTCATTATTTTACTCGATCTAATATTTACAAAAATATCCATTTAAGTATTAAGTAAATTTATGTAATGAAAGTTATTTCAAGTAAGTTTATGTAGGGCTAGAGAGCGATTTTTATTATAAACTAGCTGACCCGACAGACGTTGTCCTGTCGTTTAGTATAAAAAAATAAAATTCATCAAAATCGGTTTAGCATTTTTTCTTTCATAAGAACCTTCTCCTGACAATAGCAAACACAACCAAAAAAGAATTATCGAAATCGGTCCAGCCGTTCACGCGTGATGTCGTGACAACGGAACGGGTTTCATTTATATATATATAGATTGTATCCATTGTTTGCATAAGTAAGTAACTAGTTTACAATAAAAATACGTACTTAGAGTAGGTATCTAAAATGTAAAATTCTAATCATGATACTTATGAGTTTGGTGGGTTTGGCACATTAAAAACAAAAAAAAACATTAAGTAACAACTTTAAGGTGTAGACGTAATGTGTCTATTATAATATTTCTCTGATTTAGACATGTGGTAGGAAGAATCATAACAAGACACCTATTTAATTCTATAATCAAAATCTCTCAAGTGTGTCTCGGTTCTGTACTCCTGCCATGAGTTAATATGTAAATACGGGTACTGTAATGTTAACAGCAGTTCGACCTTGTGCACAGCGCACCTGGAAAGCTACCGCGGTTCTTCCGTTGACAGCAACTCGATCCCGACGCAGTAGTTTGACATCTCTGACAGCGGAGTTTTCAATTTTAAAACCGCCCATCCATGGCCGTCAGCCGTCGATTTGAAGATTTTCTTTCAAAATCTTCAATTCTGTTGCATTCATTCAATTTGGCTTCGGCATCGATATGAGTAATCGACGCGCCGATTTGAAATTTTCGCGGTTCGAAATTCGGCTGTCAACTTTCAAATGAATCCGATCCCGATTCCGACGGAAGAACCGCGGTAGCTTTCCCGCTCTACCTTTCCCTGACGCACCGTTCACAAACATGACGGTCGCGCGAGCTGATGTTTTGCGTTGCGGACATGCCCAAACTGTTAACGTAACTCATGGTAGGGGTACTGTATTTTTGGATTGTATGCAAACTTGTCAGAAAAAATGAACAGCGCCCCTAGCGGACATACTGTGAAACTACAACTACGGGTGAAACATATCGTCTTCATCCTCATCCTCTTCAAAAGCCGCCATCGCGTACCAGTCCCTCGCCACATCTTCATACAGAACCCTCTTGATATCTTCATCATACTTCGGTCGGAGTATCCTGGGGGAGCGCGCACGGAACTCTATGGGGACGTCGTAACATCTGCAAGTGCAGCAGGCTGGGAAGCGGAACCAGTCTGCGAAGATTCCGCGGCACTCGTTCCGAGGGTCGTAGGCTAGGAGCCGGTGCAGACGGTATTGTTGCTCGCATCTGGAATTGAAGTTTTGAAATTAAAAAATAAAAATTAATTAGCCCGTTAATTTGTAAAGGGAGAGGGTTTAGGCAGTAAGACGCCACGGGAGCCTACTCTGGATTGGCCAATGTCCCATTCACCATAAGAAAATAAATTAAATTAAGTTTCGAAATAAAAAAATGCGAGTAGTTTTTATAAACGTTTAGGTAAGTACCCACTTTATCTCGATACTAGATTCTTACAGCTCCCTATGACCTAGTTTTTAGGTAGCTCGTAGTTATCCAAAGATAATCCATGATACAACCTTTAAAACCCCCTAACTCTTTTGTCATGTCTGTTCAACCTGGCTGAAAGGGAGTTATTACCTTTTCTGGTGAAAACTAGAGCATAGACACTTATAGAGTACACATACCTGCATCCCTCTCTGCAGTACATCTGCTTACGCTCATGCACGCACATCTCTTGGTGTATGAATTGCTCGTACGGCCACATGTTTAGCAAGACTAGTACTTCCCCACGAGTGCTGTTGGCCCAGAATGGTGCATCGATAATCTCACGAGATTCGCATGCGTTCCTGGAAAACAAACATAAGAGGATTAATTCAGACTATGAGCTCGTTTTAAGACTTTTAGTTATGTCTATCCTGTGGGAACGTTGTCGGTATCTCTGATCTTCGAAATTGACCAAAGCAAGAAATATTAAACATAACTCAAATCACAAACTTTCGATACACCATCTCACCTGGTGGAGGTGACGAGGGTGTGTGGGCCCCCTTTCGGATTGGAGGACCTTTTCAAGGTAGAGAAATGCAGCCTTATGCACCGTCCCACCCTTCCAGGGGGAGCGACGGGGATGTGTGAGGGTCCCGCTGGCCTAAGAGTAATGGGCAGCCAGAGGTTTACCCACTAAAACTCCACCGGTTCATACGATACCTAATGTAATCCATTAGTCGGGGTCTGAAGGAGTTACAGTTACAGCTAAGGCGGCCTACGCATGTCTACCAAGTTTAGAATAGATATTTGTTTACAATTTTTGTAGATTATTTTTTAATTATCAATATTTCTAAATATTAGGATCGTACGTAATTGTAGATCAAACTTACGCTCCACTTAATTTGATAACCGACGGCCGCTGCGCCTCTTGATGCTGGTGAGGCTTCTGATAAAGCTCTTCCTTCTTATTCTCATTTACTTTAGTATCGATACGATCTACTTTCACTTTCTCTGAAAACAGCAGAGTAGGCGGCAGTGTTGACGAATCATTCGGTTTCCAAGCTTCTCTACTCGATTCTGTAGTCGAATCATTCGAAAAATTATCATTACCCGTAGTCGTTTCTGTAACATTGCTGTTTTCAGTCGAAGTCACAGTAGCTTTTTCTGTATTATTAGTTTTAACTTCTGCTTCAATCTTAGCATCAGTAGATTTGGGGAAAATGCTGTTCGTTTCAATGCTTTGTTTGATGACCGTCTCTAGTGTTATGACATCAGGATCTAGATGGTTTATCTCAATATTAGCTATACTTTCTAATTTAGTTTTATAGGTAATTGCTTTATCATCTACAGTTTCGTTACTTAGTTCTGTCTTATTTTTGGATTCTGTAGTATTAAGTTTTGTTACATTATTTTCTATAGGTCTTACTTTTAGGGTATCATTGTTTTTATTCTTATCTGTACTTTGGATAGGTCTAAAATGCGGTCTGTCTTTCATAGCTCTGCTTTGAGTTTTCTTTGTATATTTTAGGGTGGCTTTCGTAATGTCTTCCTCTTCTTGTTCTATGTAGTTTTCGAGTTCTGCTTTTAAGACTGATATGTGACGTTCATTGCCGTACATTCTTCTCATCAGACCCTGAAAATTGGTAAATGGTTTAAATAGTTCAGAAATACTGCAGCTAGATTCAAACTTCCCAATTTCTCATATAAGTGCTATGTAAGAGGAATATTATTTTACACGAGTACCTAAGTAGTATTTTTGTTTTGGGTTATGTTTTCTCTTAAATCTGCGACTTCTTTAAATTTCATCCTCATTGGAATCAGTCGTATAATCTATAGATTTAGGAAATCCTTGTGGTCGCTTGCTATCACGAGAGGTAAGATCAAATTCGATCAAATAGAAGTTAACCTACCGTATTGGAAAACAATACCTGATTCACATTAACCGGGTCTGTCTCATGACGGCCAAGACTATTGTAACATAGATGAAACGTCGAGGTAAGATAATACTAAATAATAATACGCAATAGAGACCCGGTAAAAAGTAGGTCTCAATGAAGAAATCGCGTGAATTTAAAAAGTTTAATACCTGATTCTCCTTTACAAATCTTCTAATGGCATGCCAAGGGTAGTTGTTCCCCGGCGTGTTACAGTAGGGATGTGAAGTGAGGTCGCATGGCGCGTCGTGCAGCGCACGCGCACGGCTCGCGCGTTGGTTGCGCGCGCACGACGACGCGTGGTCGAACGCCTGCCCCTGGCCCCATGCCACCTACTTACGAGAAACAAAACGTTCAATTAATGTTAATAATAATTTGGAAACAGTTTACCGACATTATCTATCTATCTATACTATATTAAAAGTCCTGTTTGAGTGTTTGGCTGACTTATCTAATGACCAATAACTTTTGGAAAATCTCGCGGTATCGTGACTTCGCGGGTAAAATCTGTGGGACTCCACTGTCCGTCTGTATAAAAGGTAGAAACGAGACTTTAGTCAAAGAGTCCCGTTTCTACTCTTTGGGTACGGAACCCTAAAAATGTGAATTCTGGGCCTCGTGGCATACTTTACAATATAGTCATAATGTGCATTTATTTTAGCAGATTATTTCGACAAGTTAGGTAGATATATACAGAAGTAATAGATTTCAGAAACGACCATTGCCCTACATTCGATCGAGACGGGAAATCGAGATGGATTCGATGACTTTACGATATCAATAAAACAAGATTGCAAGTTTTATGTTTATGGCCGCTGTTCACGTCTTATTTGTCTATTAGAGAACTATGTATGGTAACTGCTAATTAGGTATATTGAGTGGAAAAGAGCTGTTACATTTATTATTATTTTTTTAAGCTTTTTATTATGTTATTTTTTAGTGTGTGTCGTGTATTGTTCACGTTTGTTGTATGCAAAAATCACGTTTGTTGTATGCTAGTCCGTATTAAATATTTGGTTTATATTGTTTTAGTATTTGTTGTTATAGCGGGTACAGAAATACATAATCTGTGAAAATTTAACCGTCCAGTTCAGGAGCTACAAGCTGGTAACAAACGAACAGACAGCGGAGTCTCAGTAATAGGGCCTCATTTTTACCCTTTGGGTACGGGACCCTAAAACAGCCCTGCCGGCTGCCTGCTACTGCCAACGGTCGGTCGATAAAACTCAAGAACGAGTGGTTGTATTTCGAACTAGGGAAACAATTTTGTTTTACATTTTCATTTTTTCCGGGTCTTAAATTCTCTTACTTCGACGTTTCAAGGAGACAAACCAACGGAGAAAACAACAACGTAAAAATGTTAATAAAAGTTCAAATCGTGTAAGTTTAAAAAGCTTACTTTGGTATCTAAGATTAATGATAGTTAGTTATCGACCATACATACAGGGGACAGACAAACAGTGGGACTCTGTGAGACCACCGAATATCTGTGGGACTCCACTGTCCGTCTATTTTAAAAAGTTCACAACTTGTTTTCTAAGATTAATAATAGTAATGGCTTATCGACCATACAGATGGACATTGGTTGGACAAGCATGCGTGCAAGTGAAAGTGACAGATCACATTTGGGACCGCGACCAGCCAGTGACGTCACCGACACCGGTCAATATCAACGGTGTTATCTGTGATACAGGTGCGTGTAGTTATAGTATAGGTAATAATATGGTAGGTAGGTATATTATGTTAGGTAGAAGCTTTAGACTTAGAACATTGACTCTTTGTGCTAAGGCCCTGTACCTATTTACCTACTCGTTGAAGACATTGATGAGTAATCGTCATTTTGTTTTTTAATATATTAGGTACGATCGGTTTTTTGTTTTTTATTAGGCGATAGTATTTTTGTTTTTATTATTCGATCGTCTTTGGTTTTTATTTCGAAAGTGGTCATTTGTTTTCTGGAGTATCATCTACGTTCGTCTTTTGTTTTCTGTCGTATTAACTGTGGTTAAGATGTTTTCTTCTGTTTTCGCGATGTTGGATTGAATTTTAACTCATTTTAAAAACATTACCCTTCCTTTTGGCTTATATAGTCGGGTAAAAGACTTCAGCAAGCTATCAAGTATACGATTTTAAACTTATATGGTTGTTTTCACTACAAATATTATTAAATAACGGGGTATTTATCATGTTTAAATTTGTTTTTTAACGGAGCTAGATATTTCGTCAGTAATTTCAACTGGATTGTTTACGAGACGAGACGTCTCATGAATATCGAGCTCCCTTAAAAAACAAATTTAAACATGGTCGTGGTAAATGCCCCGATCTCTCTGTTCTCGTAGAAAAGACTTCAACGCGCTCTAAATAGTTTAGAGGCTCGAGCCACCTTTTTCAATTGTCCCCATTACTTTTAACTCAGGTCAAAAGACGGCAATATTTGAAATTCAAATCGTAGGTAGACTTGCAGATGATGTGATCCTGGCTCCAACCCAACTTCAGACAATGGAACAGATGTGATTGCTGGAACTGTTGGCTGTCGGCCGCTTCTGATGTCACCTAATTTGTATGTCAGAGTATTGGTAAATCGAAATCATTGCTTACAGGTTTCTAAGATTTTTACCGATTTGTAAACTTGCTATTCAGAGAGTTGAAGTTAGGATAGCGGTGTTACGAGGCATGCCTTTTAAGTTCTGTCGTTTGAAGAAAAAAAAAACTATATAACCTTATAGTACCTTTTATTGTTTTTCAAAGTATTCACCACGCAGTTTAATACACTTTTCCATTCGCTCGAACCAGTTATTATAACATTTATTCCACTCCAAAGTGGGGGTGTTCAAAATGGCTGACTTGAAAGCGTCGACCGCTTCTTCACTGCACTGGAACCTTTGACCACAAAGAGTTTTCTTAATTTTAGGAAATGTAAAGAAATCGTTAGGGCTTAGGTCAGGACTGTATGGAGGATGGTCAAGAATTTCTACGTTTTCCTGCCTCAAATACTCAATCGTTTGACGAGCGGTGTGTGAGCTTGCGTTGTCATGGTGCAGGATGATGCGTCGCTTTGGGCTAGATTTCCGAAGTTCGGCGATGACTTGTGGTAAACAAACTATGGTATACCACTCCGCATTAACCGTTCTACGATCTTCAAGTGCAATCGTCGCGAACGTAGCCACGATCTTCTTTGAAGTGCTTCGAGAGCGAACAACTTTAGTCGGCTTTGGCTCGTTTTGGAAAACCCAGACTGTAGATTGTTGTTTGGAATCAGGATCGTAGGCATAGATCCAAGATTCGTCACCACTGATGATGTCGTAGACGTGATTTGACTCTCCTCGGTTGAACCTCTGAAGAGTTTTCTTACACCATCTGACGCGGGCCGCCTTATGATCGTCGGAAAGCAAATGCGGGATCCAACGGCAAACTAGTTTTCTCACACCAAGCGCCTCATGCAATATCTTTTGAATGGTTGTCTCTAAGATGCCTAATAACGCCTCTATCTCTCGATATGTCACATGACGATCTTCGACGATTAGTTGTCTCACAGCAACGATGTTATCTTCAGTGAAGGCGGATTTTGGACGTCCTTCACGAGTTTTGTCACTAAGTGTGGTATGTCCACGCTCAAATTCCAAATACCAGCGTATGATGGTCCGCAGACATGGGACTTCATCATGGAATACAGATGTTAACTCTTCGAAACACTGAAGTCGCGTGAGGCCTCTTCGAAAGTTATAGAAAATTAAATTTTTCCTGAATTTTCTTTGCTATAAACCTCACGGAGCCCGAGACCTTTCCAACGAATGCAAAACCGTGGAAATCGGTTCGTGCGTTCTGGAGTTATAGCGTCAGGAAGGAAAACCCGACTTATTTTTATTATAGAAAATTATTGCACGAACATTTTCCTTAGTAAGATTCATTTTCGTACGTGACCTGACAGATTCAAACCAACGCTGCGACTAAACAATTGCATTAATCCTAATGCTTTCAATTGTTTTGATATTCGAAATTCTAACAAATTTGAATTTTGAAAAGTTCTAATTTTAAAATTGGCGGCAAATATACAAACGACAGAACTTAAAAGGCATGCCTAGTAGAATCTCTCATAAACAATTATCTTATACCTATTATATCTTTAAACATTTATATGTGAGATTCTAACTCCGCTATAGATAGCTATAGAAGAGGTATGGTAAGCTAGATAATATTATGTTGACTATATAGACAACGGATTGAGATGATTTATACAGTTTTTTTTACTATTTATACAATGACATAGCCAGGGTCACCCTCAAATCGATGAGTAGGACTATACATACTATAGGTACACTAGCGTGTGACAACCATACAGATCTACATTACAATCCAAAATTTTAAAAGCATTTGATGCCAACACATAAACGTTTATCCAAGACGCTACTACAATTTAAATTGTGTACCTAACCTACCCATAACAGGAATTTCTAGTGGCCTACATTAAATCTAAACATACATAAACGGACATTTAGAATCTTGCAACAGTAACCTTGGTTACCCCAAACATTTGGCCGATGATAACGGTAGTCGCATGCCCACACGCACTAACCACTCTGTCATTCTCATAAACATCCTCAAATTGGACTAAGGAAACAAGAGATCACATAATGCCGACCTCTGAGGCGCGTTGGGCGAAAATATCATTGCACTGCAGAAAGTTGCAGGTTCGGTTGGTGCCGGGAACAAGTATTGTTTAAAAATGTATTTGATTTGGTGATATCTGTTGTCTAGCCACCTTAGCACAAGTTTAGTAGCTTATCACGGGGTTAAATGCCGCTGTGTAATGTTCACAGAAATTATTATTTAATGAACCATGCACACGATGTCGATATTAAAACTAATCTACTATGCCAGACCAGCGGGCGTATTCTCTAAGAAAAAACAGTTCCAGTCAACTTTTCTTAAACTACGTTGAAACCTGTGCAGTTAACTCGCTATTCTGCAAGCTAATGACGTCACACAAATATTACCAAGTTTTGTGGTAAAAACGGTGGTCAAAGGAAATCGAAAATAAATACGAATAACTCTCGAACCGTGTAGAAGCCAGCCGACCTATACGGTTTTTTCTTAGAGAATAGCCCCGCAGTAGGCCAATACGTAATGGCTGCAATTCTGGGCAAAAGAAAAGGTAAAAGGAAGTATTGGCTTCTGAATTGGCATGGAGAATGGTCCAAAAAGATTATTCCGCGTTTTTTAGACAGCCTGTGGTGTCCTACTGCAGGGCAAAGGTCTTTCCATTTCTCTATGTCCGACCCGCTTCCCAACTTGATTGACGACGTAGAGTTTATACAAAGTTGTAGAGTTAAAATAGAATAGAAATCATTTTGTTGACAAAAGACACACTGCACAAAATATGAAAAATGTATACTTACAATAAAAGAAAACAAACAAAAGAACATGGAAAAAACATAAATATTTAGAACAAAAAATAATAAGGCACCGTGTGCTGTGTTTGACATACCTACATCGATTAGGATAACAATAATATTGTAGCTCTATCTGAATTCAGTTCCTAATATGTGACAACTAGGCGACCGAACATATTTACATTTATCCTATTCTTTAACTAAAATAGCTAACTACACTTCTGTTCTATTAAATTTTTCTCGTAATACAGTTTCATATTTTGGAAAATTTGTTAAAGTTTCGCTACAGCTCAAAATACACGATGACACTTACACATTACCTAAAACCATAGCTAAAACAGACCACGTTTATTTTGATATGCTAGTGATTTCCTGAAAACGTTTTTATAAAAAAATAACAGAGTAGAAGCATACTTGAGACACTTTAGTTTTAGAATACCTACGTGTTCTGCCCTACGCTTCTCATAGAAAACCGCGTTATATAAACATTAATCCAAATTGGAACCTATTACCGACGCACCAAATGAGGATCCTCAATAATCCTCATACGCTGCGTTTGCGCAACTGCACGTGATATCCGCGGAGGAATAGAAAGTGGACAAAAGTGAAACCACGCGGACATAACACCTACGCCGTGGATCCGTCGCAAATTAAACTTCACGGTTTATCTTAAGATTTCTATTTGTGGTGTTTAAAATAATCCCGCTTGTGAAGAGGTGACGAAGTGATTGCCTTTTTAAACCACTTCAAAGTTATGGAGGAGGTTCTCAATTTGTCTGAATTCAAATTTCTTGGTACGAAATATGAGTTCATATTTCTTGGTTCTTGGTTCATATTTCTTGGTAGAGGCTTCGGCCGCGTCTTGTGTGTCGTCTTGTCTTGTCTAGTGTCACCTCAGTCGTAACGCTGTCTTTCCCGATATATAGACCAGTGTAGCCACAAAAGAACATGGGTTGGAATTTTATCCACAACTACATAACGTCTTCCAATTTCATATGTTAGTATGAATATCTTATGTCTAAATCACATAGTCACGCAACTTCTTTAGGCAGTTTTCCTGTCTCTTATAATTTGGAAAATCACCTCGAAGGCCTTCTCTTTTATTTCTACGGACGAAAAAAGAAAATTCTAGAAGAAAATCTGTCGTCCATCCGTACGAAAATTTTATTTTCTGACGGTTATGAAGGACGGTTGACAGATGTTCTTTCTTTCGTTCGATCGTTCGTAGAATTAAAGTACCCCTCGGAAGTATAAATGGGTCACCTTGAATGTAGGTATTTTTTTATGTATGTTCACCGTACACCGAAGCCAGCTTAGCCAAATGAGATGATTATTTTTTTAAAGGTTAAAGTTCCATAAAAATCTAAAAATGGATCTTCGGAATGATGTTTTGTTTCATATTATAGACAGTCCTTTAATCAAGTTATATTTGGCTATGTGTAACAAACCTAAACCTTTTAATATGTACCGCAATCCAGGAGACAGATTCCACTTTCACTTTAAAATAAACCCAAGAAAGAAATCCTACAAAAAGTTAAACTAACTTCTCTGCCGCCTACTGAATAAAATTATTTTATAATTTAAATTATGTATCTCTTTATGTTTCTTTTTAAATATTAATGAGTTTCCAATGAATCACCAGCCAGAAATGTCTGAAGACGTAGAATATTCTAGTTATTCTAAACACCTGTTTCTTGAATCGATCATCAAAAATCAATCTAGGAGATCTAAGTATAAACTTAAGTTTTGTGTCTACAAGATGATGATTGCTTGTTATTCTCAAATTCGTGCTAAAGATAGAATTTGGAAGAAGCAATGTATATCTATAAATGGCTTTGTCTTGACTGATCAACCAACACACAGCCTAGAAACTAGTGATAGTAGAGAGCTGAAATTTGGAAGAGTGTGTTTTTTATAAGATGTATGCAGGCATTCGTTAAGAAACGGTCTTTCGAAATCCCCACGGGATCGGGACTTCAGCTAACACAGCTAGATAAAATTAAATGGCTTGCCTTTGAAAACCAAAGACAGCGACCGTGGTACCCCCTGGAACCTTCCGACACGTAGGCTAGTGTACCTATCTAAGGACGACCATTCTGAATAGGTAGGTATATAAAAACCATTGAAAACATCCGCTGCGGTGCAGAAGGTTGAGGATTTGATTCCCGCCGGTAATAAGTATTTAACTAACTATAATATTAATGTTTGTTTCTGGTTCTGTGTGTTTTCTATACCCTTCTAATACCCATAGCACAAGCATAGTTGCTTAGTTTGGGAAAAGGAAGCGCTGCGTGCAAAGACCTGTTTTGTTTTTAAATGCGTTCTTTTATCACGTGTCTGATTTTTAAGCTGTTCAACTAAGCTAGCTAGTAAGACAGTGAAAAATGTCTACAAGCCAGTACGCCAGTAAATAAGTCATCTGTTTAGTTAGACGATGATTTTACTGGCGTACTGGATTGGCTTAGTGAAATGTGTAAAGAAGAAAAAATCGTCTCACAGCTACACACAGTCTCATATCTAACTAAATGCAAGTATTACTAAAGTAGACAGTATCCAAACAAAGCGAACAAGTGTAAAAGAGGTTAGGTATACTAGTCTATAGTGATGGTCGGTGAAATCGTAGCAACTTTCGCCAATGGCTACTTGCGCGCGCCCCGATAAATCGACCAATCTGTGTTGTTTGATTGTGTCATTCATATTATATCTGTCTATGTATCTTATGAATGTCCTTGATGATCCTCATAGGGTTAGATTTTTTTTAATCTTACCCCATGAGGTAAGTGGCAGGTTTTAGTGAAGTTCAAAGTACCTATTTATATTTAGTCAGTAAAAAAAGTCATATTCATTTTATTAATATGTGTGCCTATTTTGTTTGTTTTAATTTTATGTTGTTTAAAGTTGTAGGTACACTGATAAAACAAACCAAAGTATTAAAACGTACGAATGGAAAGTTTTCATACGCCTACTGTGACAAAATCTAATGTTTTGCAATACTAATAGCGCTAGTGGAAATATTATAACGATGAAGAATGAGTTAATATAACCTATTAATTACATACGTAGGCATATAAAACAATTAAACCTTAAATAAGTAAGAATAAATCAAAAAGAACACGAAATATTTGCATAAATTAGTAATTTGACGATCTCTGACATTCATTCACGTGCCAAGCAGGTTGTGAGATCGATACCCGCCATGATATATTAGATAAATATCTCGTTAATCAACGCTAAAAATTGCAGCTGGGAAACACCTATTTTTATTTTTAGTAGGTGAGCATTTGGCCTCTTCCATTAGCCTGCCTTTATTACTAGGCCAGACTATCAATAACCCTCCTTTGCGTCGCGCAGTCAGGTAAAAAAGAACACATTTCACTTACTTAGAGTAGGTACCTAAAGGTAATCGAAACAGGAACAAAAGATTACCGAAACAAAAACAAAAGACGACCAAAACAGAAAAAGAAGGCGATCGAAACGATAAAAAAAACAAAAATAATCGAAATAAAAACAAAAGACGATCTCAACGGAAACAAAATAGATCGAAATAAAAACCGAAAGACGATCGTAACAGAAACTAAGGACGATTGAAACTTAAACGTAAGTAAGTAAGTGATAGACAATGTAATGAGTCTATAAAATATAGCACGCCGGTCAACGACATACCTGTTCTCTGTTTATCATGATCCATCTAATAATAAGAGTGTGTGTTAAGTGTAAGTACAGTCAGAATTAGAAGAACAATTAAAACTAGGTGAAGTACTGGCACGCTTCCCACGCTTATTTCTTTGCCGACAGTACCGCTCGCCCCGATTCTGACTTGCATTTTTAACATAGGTACGAAATATCTATATACTTTGATGAATACATCTTGGTGTAAGTTTTTTAAGTCTTAATTATATCATATTGTATTGTAATGTAAAGGTTTGAATTTAAGACCCACGCACCGTAGAGTTTCTAACTGTTTTATCAGATTGATATAGCAGAACTTCCGTGCTTCGGAAGGCACGTCAAGCAGTTGGTCCCGGTTGTTATCTCTGATAGCTGTCGTTAGGTTAAGTTAGCCTTAGGCCTTAGTGGGACCTGAAAACTCTAACACTAGGTGAGCCACACTACTATACGAAATGATGAACATGAATGGAGCAGAACTTTTAAATTTAATAAGTTCAAGTTTACCCATATGTGATGCAGCAACTCAAGGACATCAAAGCCCTTTCTTCAACACAGAACAATATAAAATCTATGTTATCCTAGAGATATGATATTTGGAGAGTGTGTTTTTTGTGACGTGAAGGCATCCACTAAGAAAGGGTTTTTGGAAAATCCCGCAGGACTTACGCGGGTGATACTCTACTAAAAATATAAAAACGGTGGGTTTCGATCTATTTACAAAATTGTACCTACCTAGGTATATTGCTTATCTAAGGTTGTGAATAGGTTGTGCAAAGTCAAGTAAAATCGGATACGGTGAAAAACCGTATGTGTCAAAACTCTCCCAAAATAGGTAATATCTTTTTAGCCACGGTATTCACCACAGACATAGATCAAGATCTTGATCTATGTCTGTGGTATTCACAAGAGCATTTCACCTCGAATTATCTGTGGCACCCGGCAGTTGCAATGTCACATATTTTGGGGGATATTTAATATTTGACATACGGTCTTCCTTCGTATCCGATCTTACCTGATTATACTCTACTTTTTTTAATAGGTATATTCTCTACGTGCTTCGTCCTTTCTTTGCGAATCAAAGAAATGACACAAAGTCGTTAATTCATGTATCACTAGACATTGATAGTAAAATTTACGAAGGTGTCGTCGACATTAGAATTATGGCCCTAAGTAAACTTGACTACAGTTCTGAATAGAACTTACGATAGCGACGATATTTTGCATCGATGTACTCACTTAATTATTATCAATAATTAACTTATTGGTTTCGTGTAAAGTTCTGTTTATCATTAAGAAAATCAGTGGCCGATTTATCTACATACTTCTAAAATTTGCTCTTCTTCTTTCAAATTTGCCTCCATGTATAACATGGAGGCGTTCTTTGGCAGACCCCAGGGCTCAGAACGCTTCCTTGTTCAATTTTCTCACATTATCAACTCTTGCCCTTTTCTCTCATATTCCGTCTCACGCAGTTTCTTCCTCTTTTCTTAGGTCATCTTCCATTTTTTAAATTTACTGGTTGGTTTTCGTAGCTCTACAATCTTATAGCTTTCCAATCCATTGAAAATATACGTTATTTATTTTTGTGACTGCAATTGTACCTAAAACTAGGTTGATCGTCCATTTTCAAAATTTGATCGTCATGAAAAAAAGCACACCGCCTAAGAGCCGTACCTAATTACGTAGGGAGTCCAAAATTATTGCATCTTCTGCATGTCATACTTTACATAATTGATAGGGCCGATGATGAAGATGAATATGTAAATAATCAAAATAGCTGTTTGCGCCAACTACGCAAACAAGCGTAATAAAGACAAGCGCCTTTAATCTAGACTAATATTATAAACAGGAAAGATTACATTTATGTGTGTGTGTGTGTGTCTGGATGTTTGTAATGAATAAACTCAAAAACTACTGGACCGATTTCAATAATTCTTCCACCAAAAGAAAGCTACAATATCGAGGAGTAACATAGGTTACTATTCATCCCTATATTCTCACGGGATAGGGACTTACGCGGGTAAAACCGCGGGACGCAACTGGTCATTGATAACTGACAACAGTCATAAAATGTTTCTAAAGGTCTGTCAAGAAACGTTGTAAGTTTGTTGTTCCTGACCTAAGTGAGTACCTACCATGTTAGGCGGTTAATAGGCAAACCTATTAAAATAAAGCATAAACTGACATTTGACATCTTAACAGCAAATTAACTTAAGAGGTCTTTAACCTCAAAAATTGAGAGACAATGGGATTCTTAGCTTGGAATATCTCGTAAGTGCATATTTGTAATAACTTGAAGAAAATGAAGTAGGTACATAATCTTCTACTGTAAGATGTACCTATGTCTACGTAGCTACATGGATGGAAGTCAAGTCTCTATACCTAGTGACTGACCTACCACAATAGTTGTCACGCCTTAGTCACGTATTAGCAAAAGAGGGTTTTGACTTTTAACCTAGTTAAAGGAATTTCTTAAGGACTTTAGGCTCAATGCAAATAGCGGCATTCATTTATTATTTGCGGTTTTTTGGTGATCTGCCTATATCGTTTTACAGATTCTGTTAAATTTCCAGTAGGAGTAGTTATGGGTCTGTTTTGTCTCAATCATATAGGTAGGTACCTAATTTAGTTTTCAATATCGATCATTTGTTTTTGTCTCCATTTTCATTTGTTTTTCCAGTCGATAATCTGTTTTATCCCAAAGGTGTAAGTTTGTTCTCTGAGCTCTTCATCAGTTTATGTGTCATTTGTTTAAACTAACGTTCAACTAATTAGTTTATTTTTTACATTTCTGTAGTAGTAATCAAAATGCTTCTGTCTAAATTATTTTTCCTCGTAACCAAACACTTCTTCAACGTACCACTACCAGTCAGGTATTCAGTAAAACCTACCTACGCCGAGAAAGTTATCAAAAAACTTGTTAATTTTGTTAAGTGCAAATTACCTGCCACATATATTTTAAACGGGATTCCGAAGTAGTAAATCAGGATTTATTTTAACAATAACAATATCCATACCTGAAAATCCACCTACATTCTCTCCACTCTACAACAACAACAAACCTCATTCACTTAACAAAAGCACCCTATGCGAACACTTTTAGCGCAATTATCACTCACCACAAACATAATGGTGATAGCGAGCATGTCTAAGGAACTTTCACTGTGCGCGGTGGAACTGGGAGCATTGTGGGCGCGTCCGAGCGCCTCCGAGTCCAACCAACTACTGGCATAGCTCCGCAGCTGTTCTCAGCAATGCCACTGTCAAGGACTGAGCAAGTGTACACCGTATCTGCAATCTGATGCACTTTTTGTAGAAAACTTTAAAGGAAAAGTTACCGGTGCACTTGTCTCCGCGAAGGCGCGGTTTCAGCGTGTTTGAGATTCACTTGCTCGATTTATCAGGTCAATCAGTTTATAACTTGATTAATGGTTAAGTTCGGAGTTGGAGTTGTTTAGTTTTTGATGTGTGCTTGTAAAATGTTCATAATTATTGGCTGTTTTCTATTGCATGGAGTGTCGAATTCAAAAGGAGTTACTACCTATAATTATTTCTGACCTGGGTTGGAGAACTATAATGGATAAAAGTGCGGTTTGTCTTCAACTCCCTTTATGGAATGATTTGTAGTTTCCTTCCAAATTACAGATTAGTCTAACTTCTAGTTAAACGCAGTTAAATTATCGCGTGTAATAATCATAACAAATCTGATCATTTAAAATGTAAACGCCTCAGTAAATAGCAGGAGGTGTTGCGGAATATTCGCGTCGCTCGTCAATCATAATAATATCTGTTATTTCACGCTATCCACTAGAACATCAGATTGCGAATTCACACGATACGAAAAATTAGGTTCCGCTCGGTGCCGAGAAAGAGTGTGCACCGGAGTAGGTCAGTCGAGTAATCGGTTGCTGGCCGCCGTCTGCCACTTTCTCCCTCTCACTCACAGAGGGCCAGTTCCTCAGAGAGGGACAGCTACAGCCGCGTGCGCTCGCACCGTTATCCAATAGTGATATCTTGAATGAAGATGAAGTTTTCTCTCGCGCCAAAACAATGGCACCCGATGCGAATCAACCTGTCACTTTAAAATCGAAAGGCCCCTTAATGAAGCTAATTATGTGGTTTACATCGATGTCATGGGTTCTACAAGTAATTAACGTTGGGTGGCCATGTTTGTTTAAGGGATTGTTTCATTGAGTTTTAATGAAGATGGCCATTGTTGATTGAGTTATTAGAGCGTAAAAGTTCGAAGTAGTTTTCGCTGTAGTTGTAATTTATACTCATTATAATGTTGAGGAATTAAATTTGCATAGTTTATGAGGTGAGTTTAGATAAAGCGCAAAGTCCTCGTCTGCATTAGATTTCTCTCTACCTACTCTAGCCAAGTTATTACTGCTAACTACTGTCATTCATCGTTCAATCAATCATTCACTCTACTGAGCCTGACAGAACTTGGTAGCGTGCAAACTCACTGAAATGCACTAAAATTAGTGTCAATCTACACCAAGCCAGCGCTGGACTGACTACTGTACCTGCCATATTAATGGCCGCTTATAAATCAGCCTTCTTTGTAAATCTAGGATGATAGTTGTAGACTTGTCCTGGCCTCACGTGCCCAAAATTTCACTTTTTCACATTGCCAACTGGACAAACAGACTGGCTCTAAAAATAAAATAAAAACTATTTTAAACCAGTGAGTTTAACTGTTAACAAAGAAGTTTCTTTGAAGTGTAATAAAAATGCTGGCAGCTGCAGGTTGAAAGAAACAGTTAAAAAAAATGTATAATTTCTTAGCAAAGAGTTTTATGACGCAGTTCAATCATATTAGTTAGATACTACGCTTTAAGCGATGGGTATAAGTTTAATCTTCATAAATCTCGCGTTCATAAGGAAGGAATAAAACTTATACCAGGTACTCGCCAACTGCCAAGTACCCGGTAATGATGCAAAAGTTAAATATTGAACTAGTATTAAGTCTCGACGTATGAAATGACGGTGCGTAATCCTAAAGTGGGTAACCAATCATGTTTTATGTTTAACTCTGTTAACGTTAGCGTTAGCGTTAGCTAATAGAGTTAAAATAAAACGAACTATCTGGCGTAGTAATTTTGTTAAGTCTTTATTCAATGCAATGTTCTGACTGGCTGATGGATCAATGCATAAACTAACTGCTAAACTGCTAATTAGTAAACATTATTTCTTAGTGTTAATCCATACTTAGGAAATACTGCTTTTTGAAAAAAATGCTTTCAAAAACTTTAGTACCCGGCGGGGTTCGAACCCGCGACTAATGGTAATCCGAACCAACGCGTTTGACCGCTTCGCCACGGGTAGCCCTGCTAATAGTAGAGAAATTTTGAGTGTGTATTCTTCGTATCATGTCAGCATCCGATTTGGGTTTTTCGTAATTCTCACGGGATTTGGACTTCTATGGGGAATCTATGTTATACATATATGGCGCTGTTGTGCAACACCTTATATTTAATCTTGAAATTAAAACAATAAAATACTTCGAATACCACGTCAGTCGTATTTCTAACAGGACTTATCTAAAATCCATGCTCTTTTTCGAAGTTCAGTGCAGTTACTAAGGAAGAGAACTCAATCACTGATATATGTTGTCCTTGACGCGTCAGGAGTTATCAACTGTTGCTATGTTTGCTTGCTAAATCATTTCATCATCACTTAGGTACCATCTTTTATGATAAACGCCTATCGAAGAAGAACAAAATAAGAATCTTCAAAATCGGTCCATCTGTTTTGCCTCTAGAGCACCACAAAAGAACACACATTCCTGTTGAGTGTGGTCAGATCAAGGAATGGGGCTCCATCGACGAGCCCGTTTCCCATAAAGTTTTCCGGTAACCATTCCAGATTGTCCCCAGATTACCTGGTTATGAGACCAAAATACCTAAGCACTCTCTTGAGACAGATGGTAGAGAGTTGTACCTATGTTAGATATGCGATAAGTTTTGAAATCGGGTTATTTACACAATTGGAGTCAAGTAGGTATCACACACTGGCGTTTCTACAAATTGACCAAGGAAACCCAATCCGTGGTCTTCTATCTAAGCACTAAGTAAGTAGTCAAGTACCTAGGCAGACAAGGCAAACAACTTAGCAAAGAAATTATTTGCAAAGCGACTAACCGTCCTGTTTTACCACTCGTATGTTAGCCGACTGTTAAATTACTATAATTTGTTTAAATTTTAACCTATTCGAGCAAAGAGAGCTACCGTGTAGCTCCGGCATAGAGTAGAGCTGCCTCATCTATTTCCGGGGCGGGTGTATCGTAAAAAGCTAGTAAGGGATCTGTTGGAGACTAGCGAACTTGGAGTTCTCCCAGCGCTGTGGCGGATACTTGGTATATATACTTAGTCTAAAATAAGCTAACCCCAGGCTTTCGAGATGGATGCAACCGGGAAAGCGCTGGGATGAGCAGGACACCAGAGAGAGTTAGAGCAGCAGGAGTGGTGGTACAATTGAATGGTTATCCAAGGTTGCTGGCTTCAAGTTCTCAAGCCAGTCTTGTCAGACTATTTAGTGAAACTAAATTCCAGCTCTAGACTTAAATTTAATTATGCACGAAGTCACCGAACAAGGATCACCGACATAGCCAAACGGATTAGTACTTTGAGGTGGCAGTGGGCAGGCCATATAGCACGGAGAGCAGATGGTCGTTGGGGCCGAAAAGTTCTCGAATGGAGACCGCGGATCGGAAAGCGCAGCGTTGGACGTCCACCAACATGATGGATGGACGACTTGGTTAAGGCGGTGGAGGCAGGCCGCTTATAACCGAAGCATCCGGAAATCTACTCTGGCATCTGTGCCAAAACGGGTTTCTTCGCAATTTTGTACTTCACCGTAAGAGAGTTAATAGCGCACTTTTTTAAAATTATTATGTTTCTAGTGTTTATAAATTTTGCATTTTATATTATTTCATTCATGTATTTATATCATTTAATATTTTATCATTTTCTATTCATTATGGTATATTTATATAAACGCACCTCACCCTTAGTCATTCGTGCCAAGATTTCCTGGAAAAGACCGCTTGCAGTGGCATGGCCTATTGTGCTACTTACTATTGAATTTTATTTGTTATTTTGGGTGAGCACAATAAAGCGTTCTATCTTAGACTAAATAAACTATAATGGATATTTAATCTATGGTTCTATACAGGGTGTTTCGAGGAGGGGGTATTAAGCCGAAAGGGGGTTATTATTATTAGACACGGGTCTAGATCGCGTTAAAAATAATCATTGTTTTTAATTACCTCGACGTTTCGGCAAACGGGTTATACTGGCCGTGGTCCCGGAAATCGTGTAAGTTTAAAAAGTGTGCGAAAGGGGGTTGTTCTTGAGGTCTAGGCGAACAACTTTTATTCTTGGACTTTTGGAAATTCGAACTTTTTTTCGAAAATTTTAAAGTTGTATCACTAAAAAAACAGCTGTTTTTGTAAAAAAAAAGGCAATTCATGTTAAATTGTAGTGGTCCAAACTAAATAAAAGGGCACCCTAAGGCCAATAACCTCAAACTCTAAAAGCAGCTGATTTTCATGCAAACTTTATACTCAAAATTTTCGAAAACTATTTCGAATTTCCAAAACTTGTAGAACAAAAGTTGTTCACCTAGACCTCTAGAACAACCCACTTTCCCCTCATCGGAGCACCGTGTATATCTATTAATATTGTATTTTAAATGTAAACAATAATGTTAATTTGTCAACAAACAAAATTGTTTTATGTTGTCGAGATGTTTCTTAAGACGGGGATAGATGATAATCAACTGTCCTTTTTCGGTTGCATAGGAGTGAGTAGGATGGAATTGTATGAAGAAAACGATGATTTCTCGTAAAAACGTTGATTACTCGTAAAATGTAAATTATTTCATTAAAGCATTGCAAAATTAGACGTAACTTGGTGATTTAAAATGTAAAATTTCATGTTTTTACTATGAAGAGGACATTTAGAGTACTATAATTTGTAATCTATACATTTAAAAGACAAGTTATTTGTGACTTGTTTCGGCGTGAAAGAAACTATTTCTAAGATCGTCATTTCACATAGGTCGCGCCCTTAAATAAAACTGTGTAAGTTATGGCTGTTTTAAGTATACACGTATTTAAATATCTGTCTGTGGATTCTACCGACGACTTCTCAATAAAACCAATCGATTAACGATATTTAAATGTTGTTTGGTTACCTACCGACTGCATGTAGAAAGTGGCGAAACTAACTGGTGTGCCTGAGTTAATATTAACTTAACTTTAATGCACTTTCATTTAACAATATTTGTGGTTGTCATAAATTTGCAACTTTCTTTGTATTTTATTGAGGAAAATGACTTGGGGTTTTTTAAGGTTTGATTTTGGGAAATTATGCAACTTATGTTTAAAATAGTGTTGTGTAATGGTGTTGCAAATGTTAGGTGATTCTTCGAATTTATCTAAATAAATCTACTTACAAAGTCTCTCGGTTTCACCCGCGTAGGTCCCGCGGCTTTACCCGCGTAACTCCTGATCTCGCGGAATTTTCCAAAATCCTTTTCTTACTAGATTCTTACACACCACAAAGAACACACTCTCCAAATTTCACATCTCTAGGACTAGCGCAGCGGTTTGGGCTGTGCGTTGATATATAGATCAGTCTAGACTGAATTTTACATCTGTAAATAGCTTTGTCCTGGCTGACAAAGCTTTTTATAGTTTTTTTCGATATGAGCGATAGCGATATGAAGTACGAAGTTATACAATGTAAGGCCTTTTTCATCACAAAGTACTCTAGGCACCTATGTAAATTTAATGTACCTAGCTCAAAAACTAAGCCTAGATTGTGAATGAAACAGAATCGATCTTCCATACAAAAGATTTCAACGCGTTCATCCAATAATGAAAGTGGTTTTACTCTCATTATATTACAAAAGAAATAAGACTCATTCATTTATTGGTAGATATGTTACCGGAAATGTATGAAATCTAGGAATTGTGTACAATTCCTAGGAAATGTATATAATGGCGACCTCATTTAGGAAATGTGTTAAATAGTTTATCAAAGACTATTTAATACATACATTTCCTAGGAAATCTACATATTTCCTAGGGATTGTATACAATTCCTAAAGGCACCTAGGAAATGATATTATAGACAGAATAAATGTGGGTAGATGGAATTATGACGATGCGGTTTAATGTATTTGATGTTAAGTATTAGTTATACATATTTTATTACCATTATGTGAGATAATACGGAGCACCCCGACTAGGATAGGTTAGGTTAATGTAAGAACATGATTACACGCAGCCTAGCCCAGCCAAGCGCCTAATACTATAAATAAAAACATTATTAACATTTATTTCATATACAGTGCGATTTTTATACCTACATCACGCCTTTTTTATTTACAGAATAATGCGCGTGTAATCATGTTATAACATTAACCTAACCTAACCAAGTCGGGGTGCTCCGTTTAGTTTTTCCGTGCTTTAGATAGTTAGATAGCATCGGGATTTTAACTGTAAATATTTTAATATTAGATACCTATTTGAATACGTACCCCCCCAAACTCCCTTTTTTTTTTTTTTTTTTTAACGTGGAGAATCGCCTTAAGACCTTCAGGCCGCTCCCGGGGGAGAGCGGCCCGGTGTGTGGGGGTCCCCCTGGCCGAAGATGGTAGATGGCCAGGGTATACCCACTAAACTCCACGGTGTCCAGCACTCCGCCATTGCCAGAGCTCGCCGGAAAGACCTTTCGGATGAACATCGACGAGCTCTAGCGGCGGTCGGCCCCGTCGGGCCCCTTCTCCAAAAAAACCCCTAACGAGGAAAACCCTCTCGAGAGGCGGCGCGGACACGCCGCCACCATCTCGGGGCTCAGTGTTTGGCGACGGACTCCCCCGAGTCCGCCGCCAAGAGCAGTTTAGGGGAACCAGGGATGTCTGGACACCCCTGGTTCCCCTGCGACGGGTGAGGTCTGTGGCCCCGTCGCCGACCACTTTTCGGCTGCAGGGGATAGGGCGAGCGGCAACGACACACCGACACTCCTCTTCCCCTGCAGCCCCACCGCGTCCGCCATCAACGGTGGCGGCCCCGCCGAGGCCGCGGCAGATAGGGAGAGCGGCAACGCAACACCGACACTCCTCTCCTGCCGCGGCCCTGATACCTCCAGCCGCGAGCCGAAGCTCGAGCGGCCCCTCCTCGGGTGGGTTCCTCTTGGTTCACCGTGGGTGATCAAGCCACGGCTACTAAGCCCCCCCGCCACGACAAGGCGGGAACCCTTCGGGGGGGCCCCCAAACTCCCTGCTACCGACCAACATTCTGAATTTAACACATTTCCGATTGCTGCTTAGGAAATATATAGAATTCCTAGGAAATGTGTATAATATAAATTATTTTACACTTTTCCTGTGGATTTTAGGCAATGTACACATTTCCTAGGAATTCTATATAATGACGGATTACATACATTTCCGGTAACAGATATACAAAATTAATTACGTGTAAGTCATCATCATCATCATCTTAGCCCTACCCTACCCGTCTACTGCTGAACATAGGACTCCCCACGACCGCTACAATGTCGTCGGTCCACAGATTAGGTGGTCTTCTAACACTCCGTTTCACATAGCATCATGGTCGCAACTCGAGGACATTATTGTAAGTAAGTAATTGAAATTAAACTCAATAGTCTTAATATCAATAAACGTGGAGTAAGATCGGAGTAGTGAGAACATGCTTTGTCTTTTTCCGTGATAAGAACTTTCAAAGGTGACAGACAGGAACAGAAAAGCGTTGAAATGATTCCGATCTCTCTACCTTACTCTACGTTTATAAATAAGGCTAAAAATGTGTACTTTTACATATTTTTTTATTATTTACTTTTAGTCAAAACATTTCTGAGTTTCCTCCAAAACTCTTCTTGGTTCTTTTCATCCCAAGTATGATAAATCTTGGTCTTCAACAAATATTTCAACGTAGTCGTTAAATACTTATTCTGGACTTCACCTACTCTTATTAGAACTAAAGGGTCGTACGATGTCCCATCTTCTAAAAAAATTCTACGGTATTCTGCCAGTTGCGTTTCCCAACGACACCAATGGGATTTTACAAAGCTATCACTAATTATTAAGATTATATATTTACTTTCGTTAATACTGGTGTGTACTGCTTCAGAAATTACGGACCCAATTTCAAAATCTCTTTCATAAACACATAATTTCAAATAAGGCGGACTACTTTCTAACTGAACTAGCATGTTCTGAACAAAATCTCTATCTTCATTGCAATACGAAACAAAAGCATCATACTTGTAACCTTTTTTCAAATTGCTTTTCTCTGCATTACTCCCTAACGCTACTTTAGCTAGAAACACCCAATATCTGATATAAGTCCGGTATCTGTAGATGATAAATGACACAATGACAACTAGGGCTATAGTCACTAAAGATGGAGCAGTCCAGACTAGAACCATAATACTAGATATTTTTTCGTACATCAAACAGTTTTTCAAAGTTTTTATAGATGATAGATAGTCGGCAACTTTCCGATTTTCCCATATATCAGGACTGCTGCAATGGAATTTTGAAGAATGGAAGTAAAGTTTGATAGCCTCTGTTCCGTTCACTTGTAACCAACGGTAAGTCTTAAACATCGAATTACAATCACAAATGAAAATGTTATTCATCACGTCAACTTCGACTGCACTTCTGTTTTCTAGTAAATAGTTTAAATCTTGTATCATCCCCATTGAGAAATGTGATATTTTATTATTAGTGAAGTATATTTTCAAAGGCCTCACTCCCGCCGCTAAAAACAGCGGCTGCCACCAAGACACGATCAAATTCTGACTTAGATCTAACACTTGGAGAAATTTTAACGGCTTCAAAGTCTCCACTGTGATGGACGTTAGCTGATTGTTCTTTAAATTCAAGTGCGTTAAATTAGGCATTGATTCAAACATGTTGTCTTCTTCGTAAAACCGTTGTATTCCACAATTTTCTAAAATCAGCACTTTGAGTTCGTTCAAACCATCAAATTGTTGACTGGTCAAGTTTTCATTAGCTTCCAAGGGATTATTAGCTAAGTTTAATAACTCAAGCCTCTTCAGAGATCTAAAACTTCCAGTCCCGATGAAGTATAAAGTACCATTTTCCATATTTAGTATCTTTAGATTTTCTAATCCTCGGAACGTGTAATCGAAAATAGATCTTATCCCATTAAATCCAATGTTCAGAATTCTAAGCTCTTTACTTTTGCTAAATGTATCTCTGTCGATTTCATAATACATAGGGTTAGCGGTACTGCCTTTGTTATCAGAGAGATCTAGAAACATTACTTGACTTGCAATTGGAGTCCGATGCATTCCTGGTAAATTGTTTCCGCTCAAAAGTAGCACTTTGAGATTCGGAAATTTTTCAGGATCAAAAACTCTGGATCCTACAACTATAGCCAACACTTTTCTCATATCTATGAGTTCTATATTAACCATTACTGGAAAGGTGTTATCGTCGATGATTTCAAACTGATTTCTTGCAAGGAACAGTCTTCTAATCGTACTCTGGGCAATAACATCCATCAATTCTCTAGGTGGTTGTTTTCTAAAACCCATGCCCGATAAATCTAATGCTAATAAATTAATCTCATCTTTAATAATCTCCACAAGAAATTCTTTAATCATCGATGACTCCAAATCGTTGTCACTGATATTTAATTCTTCCAAATTTTTAAAAACTAATAAACTTTTGGGATGAATGGAATCGAGTCTGCATAAATTGACATCAAGTCTCTTTAAATGAGTCCCTTTCATTGGAAGAAACGTTTCTTCTGGTATACTTTCAAATACATTTTCCGAAAGATCTAGTCCTTTAAGTGATGGTAGTATACTTGGTTTGAAAGCTGGAGTTAGCTGAAGTATATTTTGAAAACCATTATTAACTAGCGTTAGATTGTGGAGGTTAGTCAGTCCTTCGAATGTATTTTCATGTATAGAATTTAATAAAGTGTTGTAGGATATAGATAGTTCTTCCAAATTAGTCAGGTTTTTGAATACTCCAGGCTCGACGTATGTCAGCTTATGATTAGCTTCAATTCCCAGTGCTTTTAGATAGTAGTAAGCATCCAAATCTCCTCTTCTAATTTCAACAATTACAGATGTTCGAACTCGAAGTCTTTCACTTCTGAAATTTACCTGAAAATGCCAAAAAAAATAAAGTAAGCACTGGGATACATACGTATGGTATAAAATTTATATAATACAATAATCTATGAACTGTTTTCTTTTTATTGCAGTACCTAGCCCCTAACTAAGCAACGCTAGGCTTGTACTAAGACGGGTACTAAACAACAGATGTACTACATAAAATATATGTAGGTACATTTTATAAATAGATGTGTATTAGACATGTAAAAAACACCCAGAACCAGAAACAGACATGTATGATCAACTATCCACGGCGGGAATCAAAACGGCAAGCTACAACAACAAGATTGAGGCAAAAGTTATTACTTATTACAGAATTACTGATGTATTAGCTAACAAATATATTTTGTTGCTCTAACTAATGTGTTACATTACCTTACGTTATCTACATGATATAAAAAAATGCAAATAATACAAATTAGAACAATAACAATAAAACAAAATCTCCTTAGCACTGAATTAAAAATAATCCCGACACTGTGTTTAAATATACAAGGCGAAGTATATACGCACATATCCATATGTCTACAACAATATATTGACGTAGTATGCATGCCTAGATTGTTTACTTTATGATAAAGTGATTCTAAAGCTAATTATAATATCGTTGATATAACAAACTTGTTATTATACATTCAAAAAGTTATTATCTCTGCTCATTTCGGGTTTCCGACAGTCGGCAAACTTATTTGAACTCATTCGTGATAGAATACTTAGATAGTTATCTATATGTGAGTAACTTCACAGCCATTTTCTTAGTTTGAATATGGTTGGAATTCTAATGCCGTATCTGCACTAGGCAATACTTGACATGTAACACTTGACGTTTAGCAACGTTGCACAAAAACGCGCGACGTTGCAGCTGGTGCATGGCTTGTTTGTTTTCGTACATTATGCAACGACCATGGTACGAATATGCCACACTGCTACGTGTGAACACTATCGACTCTGACATTTTGGTACAAGTTTTTGGGAAAATCAAAATATGTCCATCTCTTTTTATCGTGTTGATTAATAATCTTCATTTTTATGCACCTTATGGTACCATTGATCTCAGTATCTGGTATTCTTGAGAAAATCTGTGATAACACAGAGACGGAAAGGCAGACAGACCGACAAGCGAGTGTTCTTATAAGGGTTCCTTTTTTTCTCCTTATAAGGGAACCCTAGAAATACAATATTGTCATACAAAAACGAATAACACTAACCTTAGGAAACCTCCTACACCCATAATTCCCGAAGCAAACGACAATCTTCTCAAACCCACTAGTACTCGCTCTGCAAATACATCCCGAGCTTCGATCCTTTCCCAGCTCTATGGGCAGCCTCTCAGTCTGATCCCGAGGGTATAGGTAGTCGTTGGTGATCTCCTGGTATTCCTGCATGAGGGAACTCCTAGAAAATTGGGCGTAGCAGAGTAAGAGCCAGATGTAGCGAGATAGTGGCATCGCTAGGTCGTGGTGATCGTCTGGAATAGACAGTGGAACAAGTAAACCCAACATATTAGGCGGAATAGGTGCATGCAATTGGGAAATCTACTGTGAACATTTCTTTTACCTACCTATTTTATTTAAACTCATTCTTTCACTATGGCGATAAGGATCTGTGTTTACAGGTCTAAGGACAGGTTTACAGGTTAAGTATTAATTCACCTTACTTTTCTAGTACAGTACATTCGAAACTCACGATTTCCAAAGAGTAGGTAGGTACTGTAGAGTCTTAAAATGGCTGTATAAAGTTTAATATTGATCGTGTAGCTGCAGCATTCGTAAAAGGCGACTAAGGGATTAAGGGAGAATGGACCTGTTGTTCTCCCCTCGCGGTGACGGTTGGTGTCAGACTGGTGGCTGGCCGAAAAGCGGACCCCTGGCTCCTGAGAGGGATGCAACCGGGATGTTGCGGGATGGAAGAGATGTTGAATTGTTTTTGTATTTTGCTTGTTTTGTTTAGGAAAATCATTCAACGTCATGGAATTAATGTTATATATACTTAATAAAGAGAGAGCTATCCTTATCTGTAGGATCACAATTTCTTAGTAATGTGAGGCAGATAAAATCGTATAATATGATAGTACCCATATATAATTCAGTCAACAATAACATTTATAACAATTTAATTCAAGGAAACAACATCTTGTTAAATGCTTTCTCCCGGCTAACTGTTGGCTGTTGGGATGTGTCAATGCACGCACAGCACAGCCTAAAACCGCTGATAGTATAGAGCTTAAATTTGGAGAGTATGTGTTCTTTATAACATGATGTAGCATTCGAAAGAAGAAAGGATTTTTCTAAATTCTCACGGTATCGGGACGTACGCGGGTCAACCGCGAAACTCCAAGTCAAGCCTCTTGCTTGCATCCCCTTACTTGATATCTCACTTTAACCAGCCTGTGTGCCCTAAAACCTTGTAATATAATGTCATAACGAAAGACAACTCATTTTCATTGTTGTAATTAACTTCTTTCGCTTGGAGATAGACCCCCTATTCACTGTAACCGTGTTTCGGTTCCTAAAATTTATTCAATTTGTAGTAGAAACGGATCAGAAGCTAATTTTATTTTTAATTTTGTTGGAAACTGATCACGGTATTGGTGGCTACAAACCCGAAAAATGAGTTTATTTTTGTATTTCATAATTTATGTACTTAATAATTATCTGTGGTAGTATTTAATTTGTAATGTGCCTGACATTTTCGTTTGAGCAAGTAGCTCAAGTCCAGTAGGTACGCATCTACCTACATAACATTTGCCATAATTGTTTACCGAAATAATTATCATGAAAGTGAAGAATTACAACATGAGGTACATGTGTGTTCATTTATACTTGTAGGTACAATAAATACTTGGTATGTAAGCGACCCGCCCGACTATTAGGTATATTATTACGTAGATTTTTTGTATTTGACAGTTAAAATCGTATCAAAACCAGTTGGATAGTTCGGCAGAGTAAGAACATTCCCGCTGTTTTATCCACACTAGCCCCGATCCCGTGGGAATTTCGCATTTAACCCTTCTAATCGGATGCCTACAAGCCTACAGCAGCTGTTGTACAGCAGTTATATGCGTTGATCAGTCAGTCAGTCACTTAAGACAAAGCATTTTATTGTTGTAGATTATCTTGCATGCATAGAAATCAAAGGTCGAATAATCTGGGGAATTAAAAAGTTAGTTCAGCAAAATCTGCAAGAAATGTTGTTTTTTGACATTGTCACAATGACTGAGTTGAATGAATGGATCACGTTATTGCGAACGTGTCAAAAACCAGAAATGCTTGCAGAATTTGCTATTACTACCTTTTTTAACCCTCTGGATTCCTTTAAAAGGTGATATACCGTTTCCATTCTGAGGACTGAGATAGATACATCTTATTGACTATCTCAGGTACTAATATTACTATACTAAGGTAGTGTTCAGGGGCGTAACTGCTCTTGTGGCAGGACCTAAACAGCGCGTATATTCTCCTATCCTATCATAAACAACATTTTAACAATGCAAATAACTCAAAGGCAAGCCTGCGTGAGGCTGCGCGAAATTTGCAAGCTTTTATATAAATGTTATTTATAAAACCTTGCAAATATGATTATGTATTAAACCTTAATTTCGATAGCAAGCTATATACCTAACCTATCTCTAAGACAACGTTTTTAATGATGTTTGCTATAGTTAATAGAAAACCACCCTATTTCTATTTATCTATCCCATTTCTAAACACAATAACTAAGGGTTTTGTGCGTGATCTCATACCTGTTTTTATGTTAACAACTGCTATTTAATCTGCTTAATTTGGATAAAATCTTCGCGTCGCAAAACTAACAACAACTTCCTAATTAAGTAGCAATAAAATACAGAACTTACTGTATTTAATAAAAGACATTGAATTACTACAAACCTTTCCTTATCCCTTGCTTGACAAATTCCAATTCCACCTATAACTTTATCTTCTAAGATTTACACACCCTTTTCTCTTCCGACTCCATACCTCACACACTACATTCCTAATATATAATTTATAATATTAATATAGATTTTTATAATCACTGTGCACAATTTTCATGATTTTTATTCAACTTGTAAACGCGTAGCTATCTCAGCGATTCCCAACGCAGGACTCGCGTTAATTTCGCGCGATGTTTGCCCAAAGATTTTGCTCGTCGACGGTACCTACGTGGTACTGGTGGTACCTACTTTATTTGCAAGTGATAAGTGGATATGATAACACAGAATCACGACGACACATCATCACAATTAGGATGTCTATCTAGTAGATCAAATGTAAAATGGTTACCTTGATTTTTTCGCGAGTAATATCATAAAATATTGGTCTTTAGATAATGAATGAGACTGGAAGTTTCTGGTTCCTTTTTTTTCTCTTTATATATTTATTTAATGGTTCTGTTTTCGTAATTATATTTATAAACTTCAGAAATAAATACAGTTTAAAGCCGTCTTTAAATGATTATCTCGATAATTTTTAAAGACGGCTTTTTAAACGGATGATTTTCTCATCCATGTATCTCGAAATGTGTTAAGATTTGAGGCCTGAAAAATAAACCTGTCTTTTCAAATTATATCTTAGCTTAGTTTTTGAGTCTTCGCTCTGGAATCGATACTGTGTAAATATTCCAATGGTCGGTATATGTGTCTTATGTACTGTGTAGGGAAGTAGGTAGTTGAACATACATTATTTACTTAAGTTTTATGTCTAGATACGCCAAAGGTCATAAAGCTAGTTGTTTTATAATAATAAGAATATCGCTTTTATTTGAATAGCCAACAGGTTTCATTCATTATTGTAATGTGTACCTATACCTACTATCCATAATAGGTAACTTGTATTCAATAAAACAAGTCAAACATTTTAACAAAACAATAAAACACAAAAAAGAAAAAAGACTTAAAACCTAAAGCAATAAGAAGTTGTCGGCACCGCCCTCCCGCGGCATGGTGCCCAAAACGCCGGCAGCGTTCCCACGCTGGATAGCTAGGCTAACCCGCTGGGACAAGAAATTACCAGCCCTAAGATCACCAGACGCCTCAACAAGACGCGCCGACAAGTCCCTAAGAAAAACCTTACTACTAGGCCCCCAACACCCAATGGTCTCAAAACCCAAAGGAGTGAACAAGTAACAGCCAGGGATGTCTGCATACTTCTGCACTTTACGAGACCGCCGTCGCACCCGCCGAAGAAGCAGTGGCCTGCACGTGAGAGGGAGCCAGTGTGTCCACGCAGGTGACGTCCTACACAACACACCTACCCCGCTCCCAAGGGACGAGCGTCACACCGTCGCCGCGTCGGGTCTTTTACCGTCAGAACGAACAATCCCGTTTGGTTCCAACATTGCCGGAATATTCGCTGAGGCAAGAGCCCGACGAAACTTGTTAATAAAACACGTTATGTTTCAGTTATGATAAACAGTAACTAATTATAAATGAAATTTATTTAGTTAAAAAAAAACACTACCTAAATCAAACATATTATATAAAAACTAAAATTTAAATTGTGGATAGGTTAACGCGACACCACATTTAAGACAAAAAAAATACTTTTTCCGTTAAAATGTGTAAGGCTTTAACACCCTTCGTCATATTTGTCGAGAAACTGCAATAAAATGTAGGAAACAATGTCACCTACCTACAATCCATACACAAAAAAAATTAACAACATTCAGCCATGAAATAATCAACAATTTTCGATGAACCCGATAAGGATTTTGAGTTTAGCTTGTATAACTTCATAGACTTCTCTGTGAATTCGGCTTAAAAAAGAAAAATGTCAAAAGTCATAATCCAAACCAGTAGAAGAAACCGACACGTCCTAAGACTCACTACGGTCCGAATCCGAAATGGGACTCCTGATTGGCGAACATTCGCCAATCCGGAGTCCCGTGGCGACTAACTGCTACGCTCAAAGAGAAGGCCCATGCCCTATCCTCTATTAACAAACGAGAAACAAGATTAGCCTCTTTGTTTAGGAATGTTTTTTTTCTAGTCTATCTAACCCATGGTGCACACCACACTTTAGACAGATAAAGCATATGGCCTCCTGGCCTACATATGTATACATCAACTCAACATGAAATAAGTGTAGGTAAAACATAAGATACGCAATAAATCTCAAAGAGAAAGGACGGGCAGACTTCACAGAAGAAAAGCTTTTAAGCGACAGTAAGATATCGAGTTAATTGGAGCGAAATCGAGCGATTCCAGGAAGCTGTGCGTGCGGTGCGTGTGCGCACGCGGACTGCACGAATAAAGTTATAATAGTCAACATGCATCGGGCTCACTTTGGTACACAGTAGTTTTTGATTGCACGAGTATATCAGAATAGTGTAAGAATAATGTTTGATGATCCATTTTGATGAGTGAGAGTTTTAACATGCTTACTAAATATCCCGACAGTGAACTTGATCTTTTCTACAGTAGTACTAGATCAGCACGGACATTACTGAGCAATCAGTTTTTTACTGATGACTGAATGCATTTATTGCCTATTTTATAACGATCTGCATAATAGGTATAATAAAATTATGATTCGAACTTTCGTAAGGTATACATTAAGTATTGTTAATCTTTAAGTTATCCTAGCCCTTATGCAACTGTAATGTTATTTATAACACATTTGCTCGTAAAGGGCCTCTTATTTCACCAATTTCAATATCGTAATGTATGTCATTACGTACTTGTGCGTAATCGTAAAGTAAAACGCACGAGTTTCTTTCTAATAAGGTAACACGTACGGTTTATCATGCTCCGTCTAAAACCAACGGTACTTTTTTAAATCTTAAGAAAAAAAAAGCAAAGAAAGCAAATCAAAAAGTTTTTATGTCAGAAAAGTGGTCAATATTTTATGAATAAAATTAACTTTGGGAGATAAAATTGTTCAAATTTTTCTAACTGCTTTAACAAGTGATTAAAGATTTATTCGTTTAAGAAAGTCCGAGTTTTATTTATTTCCTCGCAAATGTGTTATAAAACGTCGTATGACATACGTGCGCTTTGATAATTACAGCCTCTGCTTTCTTGTAGCCCTCGCCTACGGCTCGGGCTAGCAATATCGCCTCGGCTGTAATTTTCAACTTACCGCACTTATATCATAATGTACTATTATAACACATTTGCTCGTAAAGGGCCTCTTATTTCACCAATTTCAATATCGTAATGTATGTCATTACGTACTTGTGCGTAATCGTAAAGTAAAACGCACGAGTTTCTTTCTAATAAGGTAACACGTACGGTTTATCATGCTCCGTCTAAAACCAACGGTACTTTTTTAAATCTTAAGAAAAAAAAAGCAAAGAAAGCAAATCAAAAAGTTTTTATGTCAGAAAAGTGGTCAATATTTTATGAATAAAATTAACTTTGGGAGATAAAATATAAAAAATAAACATTTAATTCTTTAATTTAATTCATTTTGACAGTAAATTACATCTGTAACAGAAACAAAAAAATATTAATTTACTTTATTAGTAATACTGGCTGTTTTTGTACCGTTGCCTTAAAAAAAAAAAAGCACTGATGCCCGCGCATCGCTAATTTGTGAACAAATAAAAATTATTCCGCGCGCTTTTTCTTTTCGCTGTATTGTTTTTATTTGATTTCCTCGCAAATGTGTTATAAAACGTCGTATGACATACGTGCGCTTTGATAATTACAGCCTCTGCTTTCTTGTAGCCCTCGCCTACGGCTCGGGCTAGCAATATCGCCTCGGCTGTAATTTTCAACTTACCGCACTTATATCATAATGTACTATTACACTATTTCTAGTTGTGGATACCCATTATTGGCTTTCCTATTTCTATTGTATTTTTAGTATGTATTAATAGCTGTTGGTTTCCCTAAAATGTAAAAATAAATAAATAAATAAATTTCTCCTGGTGGGTACATATTTTTAGTAGAATGCCTTGAGCTATCAACATAAGAAAATTTTCAAGTATCTGAAGGACAAATATAATTTAAATAAAAAAAATAAAACATAATACCTAGATAGTAAGTAAAAAATGATCCCCATCCTAACTAGGAAATCTGTCTTGCCAAAGGACCTTCAGGACCAAAAGGCTAAACTGATTTGGATAAAATTTGACAAACAGGTAGTTTTGGTTGGTTTTGTGTGTCTTTCACATCATTTCACTCAGAAATGGCTGAGCCGATTTTATCAAAACACTTACGTACGAATCGCGTCGATTTTAAAACGCAATAGCCATGTTGTACGTAGGTAATCTAATAATGCTTTTTTATTGTTTTATCTCAGTCTGCGTAAGGAGATGGTAATATTAGCAACTCATTCAAATTAAAACCTTGTAATGATATACCCTATAAAATCTTTAGCTTCAGTAAACATTCCAATTTGAAAACCCGTTAAGTGACGTCTTTAATAAATAGTAATATTTCCATGATTAAGTACCTACCTTCTGTAATAGATAGAAATCTAATACAAATTTCAAGAATACTTATATAATACTAGCTGCGCCCGCGGTTTCACCCGCGTAAGTCCTGATCCCGCGGGATTTACGGGATCAAAAGTAGCCTATGTCCTTCTCCGAGGTCCTATTTATCTCTTTACCAAAATTCATCAATATCGGTTCAGCGGTTTAGGCGTGAAAGCGTAACAGACAGACAGACAGAGTTACTTTCGCATTTATAATATTAGTAAGATTATGAGAATATGAGAAATAAACAAAGCTACACCATTATCGTTTTCTATCCATACCTTAATTAACTAGGTACTTAATTTACCAATTTAAAATGTTATAAATATTCAAAAATATAAACATCGCAGCGGTATTCGAACCCGCGTCCTCTTTCCCTAACTACGCTAAACTCGAACAAAAACATATTGCAACCGGCATGCGGCTTAAGTTTCACGTGTCTGCGTCTAATTTTAAACTCGCGTGCGCTTGCGCCGGTGATCGTACTACAATAAGATGGGGCATGGCGTGGCCGGGTTACTGATGTAATTTGGTTAAACTAAAGAAAGTGCTCGGAGAAACATAATTTTGTCTGTGAGTTACTAAGATTGTTGCACAAGTGAAAAGGTAAGAAAATGTTAATTTTTTTATTGAAAAAAAGTATAGATTTGTAATCAACCAATCGACCTTATCAAAGCTTTGTTTGCTGATCGATTTTGACGCAACGGGACTGGACTGCCTTAGTATTTCGTACCAATCCAATGACTGGCTTCTGTCTAGTGCACAGCGACGATTACATTTTTTGCAATTTGTAGTGACTACATGTAGGTAGATATACCTATGCTATTCTGTAACTCTACTCTCTCACTCTCTCTCTCGGTTACTTTTAAGTCTTTCTTTGTAGATCTGTCTCTATCTTGAAATTAAACTCAGTTTTCCGGTTATAATCGCGTTCATTTTATTATTTTATGCATTATATCAACGCCCTACGTTTTGAAGTCTTTCCAGATCATTCAAATTATTAAAAAACGTACTATTTATCTCTATCTTTCGCAGAACTTCTCTTGTCTTGCTGCAAATTGAATACGGTTATCAATGCTTATGAAGCATCGATTACCGTATTCAATGATGAATCAAATCAGCCCCACTAAACTGCATAATCTACATGATGCTCTACAATACTCTACATTGAGTTTTAAATATACCATCTACCATTTCAGATCTTAAACAACCATGAAAGGCGAAGGAGTTTGCGCCATATGCCTTTCAACAGCCACACAGAAATGTTCCGGCTGTCAAGCCGTTCACTACTGCTCGAAGGACCATCAGAAACAACATTGGAAAGTTCATAAGGATGAATGTGTTCCTGCAAGAATGAGAGAAGACAACAAGTTAGGGAGATATTTAGAGGCTAGTCGGGAGATCAAGGCTGGAGATATCGTGATGAAGGAGAAGCCTTTGATTACTGGACCTGCTCAGGTTTGTGTCAAGTTTTATTAATATCAAGAAACAAGAGAAGCAGTTGTGCTTTTTCGGCGTAATTCAGCATTAATGATAGATCTCCACCTTCCACTTAGTCAAGTCAAATTTACCTGTCGTATCGTAACCTATTCTACTGCTGTCTTGTTATCTTCTGGGCGTAGGGTGCTACATCTTCGATCACGTTGTCACTTACCATTTTATAGGATAAGAGTAGGTACATTGGTTAAAACTGTATTGCTAATCTTATGTTAGGCATATGGGTCTACCTTAATAACTAATTAAATTAATACAAAAACCCATTTTAACTGCCCAAACCCCAACCAAAGGCCAGCCGGTATTCAAAATAGTAATTACGTGATTTGTTTCAGGTAACTCCTCCAGTCTGCCTTGGTTGCTACAAACTGCTGGATAAAGGCAAAACTGTATCTTGCGAGAAATGTGGATGGCCATTCTGTTCCCAGGAATGCACAACCAAAGAGGAACACGTACCAGAATGTTATTATACGCAGAAGAAAGGAGATAAGGTAAAGAACTACTCTGATCTCTGAAAAGGGCGATAAAATGTATTAGCGCTAAGTAATACATTATCGCCCTTGGCTAAGCTTAGCTGCTTATTGAATGAGTTCCTACGAAGCCAGACTTTTTTGTACTAGATATTGATTATTCACGCAAAATTTTGCCTTTGGATTATCCGCCGTATCCGTTTATAGTATTTGTATATTATTCTCGATTTCCGGGCAATTAGTAGGTACATAGAGGTCTCTAATCAACCTACCACTTTGAATGATAAGACCGCCTATTTTAACAACATTTCAAATCAAATCTGTGTGTTATTTTCTTATGTAGGTAATTATTATTGTTGTCCAAAAAAGTATCTAGCAAGTTATCCATGCTATTTTAAAAGTTTTACTAAACCAATCTTCAGGTAAACATCACAACATTCGGCATGCCTCACCCGAACTACCAATGCATCACAACTCTACGCTGCCTCTATCAACGTGATCATAACCCCAAGTTGTGGGAGAAGCTCCAAGGTCTGCAGTCCCATTGCGAAGACAGAAAGGATACCGACAAGTGGAACAACGATAAAAAGATGATAGCAGACTTTATTTGGAAGTTCTTTAAACTGGATGGCGTATTTAACGAAGAAGAGATTATGCGTTGTTGTGGAATTGTGCAGGTTAGTTGTCTGCATTAAAATTACACTAACTTGGTAGCTTTTAAAAAACACGATTAGGTGCCATACAAGATTGGTGTAGTAGGACTTTTCCTTGGACGACACGATGTATGTCATTATTATGCGTGCCTGATAATGATTCAATTAAAACAAAGAAATTTGACTCCATTTATCTGTCTGCTACCATATAGAAAATTGCAATTCCAAAATTCAGTGCGTTCGGTGTTTCCCTAATCGGTCTTGTAATTCCTTAGATCAATGGCCATGAAGTACCGCTTCTAGAACCAGAGTATTTGGCCGTTTTCGATCGTATCTCGATGGTCGAACATAATTGCAAAGCCAATTGCAATAAGAGCTTTACGTTGGACGGAGAAATTGTAAGTTATGTTTTTTTAAGTACAGAACGAGAAACTCCTTTTTTAATTCTTAAATGGGAACTATCTATAGCTTAAACCCCCTATTTTATTAATCCGCATAACCCCCAAGCTTAGCCAAGCCAAACCTCTAAGCTTCTTTTCTCAGTGAACTGAATAGTCACAAACTATTCAGTTACCTGTTCAGTTGAAAACACATCTTCACAATGCATTAATGTCTCTAATGTTTCTTTTTATGTTTCTTGACGTGTAGTCAAGTGCTCATCCGAATAACCTTATTTTCTATTCTTTATTTTTTGTCTTGGACGAGCGGTTTAGGCTTTGCGTTTATAAATAAGTCAGTTAGTCTGTGAGTCATTCAGGACTTTTGATTTACATAAGTATTGGTTTGTCTTCCCAGATTCTAATCGCTGGCGTAGCCATCCCTATCGGTTCCCACATAACAGTCTGCTACACTGACCCGCAGTGGGGCACGGAAGCACGCCGCCACCACTTGGCCGACTGGTTCTTCGAGTGCAGTTGCGAGAGATGCAGTGACGTTACCGAATACAATACCATGTATAGCGCTATCAAGTGTAAGAAGAAGTTAGTATCTATATCTACCTACAACATGCCTACTACATTGATCCATCTAAAATACCCAAAAGGTACAGCTGCTGTTCGCTGACTGAGGTGTAAAATCTGTTGAAAATGTTATCGGTTGGGGTAAGGCATAAAGTAATAACCCATTATTAGATTATATAAGATGTTTTAGACGAATGAATGTATTTTATGAAGCCTTGAAATATTTTATAGTGACTGAAGACAATGGACTAACAGACGGACATGACGAAACAAGAAAGTTTTCTCGTTGACGAAACCCTTATCATATTACAATCGTGAAAAGGGAGAGGTAGCGAAAAATCAATGAACATGTGCATTTCATTGAGTTAAAATAACCATAGACACCGTAGATGTATTTCTAAACCTTACGTCATTATGTGGTTATTCAATATTGATCATCATTGTTTGTAAAGTCTAGCGGGCATATTGACACAACTTCGGTATTTTCCCGAGCTTGGGTCTTTTGAACATATCTTAATTTGCATTTAAAATACTCTAAAAAAAATTTTTAGAGCTGTTAAAGCTCAAAAATAAAAAAAAAAACAAAAATCAAAGTACGTTTATTCATTCGGATATTAGCAAGATATCTCTTTGACATGTCATTTTTTTTTATTTAATCTACTCTACTATGTCTTCGGATCGCGACCTCCATGACATGAGAAGAAGACACAAGAAACTCATGGGGTTTTTTTTTGTATATTTTTTTTTGCAGTAAGCATGTGATTTACATTGTCGCATATATAATATTATTGAAGAAAAGTGGAACTGGAGCAATAATCTATACTTACTATAATAATCCTTACTAGCATTACAAGAGCGAAAGTAACTCTGTCTGTCTGTTCAAAAAAGTTATAATATACAAAATAATAAACATAAAAAAAATAATTTACTTAAAACACCTACTACCTAGCTACATAACAATTATTCAGGATATTACAATTTGATTTCAGGAACTGCAAAGGCTATCTTCTCCCTGAAACATTCTTGGTTCCAATTCTCCAGAAGATTAAGAATCCAAACCCTGAGACCAGAAACTTGGACAATAAGTCGTGGATCTGCAACTGTTGTAAGGATGCAGTCTCCGATGCCATAATCCAGCAGTTGCTACAGGATATTGGAAGGGAGCTGAGTGTTATGCCTAAAGAAGATGCAGACGCTTGTGAAAGGTGAGATTGTTTACAAGAAATGCAAGTACCGATCCAATTTACATTAGAAATTGTATTTTAAATCTTCATTTCATATTATCATCAAAAATTTGCAATTTGAATCCCTATTACCCCGACTGTCGTGGTTTTGAATTTCAGCAGACCGAGTACCAATGTTTTTTCTTTAAAAAATAAATGGGTGTGCTATTGACACCGCTCTTACGGTGAAGGAAAATAACGCGAGGAAATCCGCGTCTTAAAATTACAATAGCCCATTAAAAGCTATGTACGGAAAACGCCTAGCGAGACTTTTAACCTCGTTTTAGTCTTTTGAAGTTTCGTCTACGCTTCCAGGTTTATAAGCCACTGTATGGGCTACCTGCATCCTTCACACTACTACATGACGGATGTAAGCCTGGCCCTGGCACAGATGATAGGCCAAGACAACGAGCTGGGTCTGCCAGCAGTGTCTGATGACAGGCTGCTGCTTAAAACACAACTTTGCAGGAAACTCGCTGATCTACTTGAGATCCTGGCTCCAGGTAACGACGACCTTAATGAAATGGATATTTATGCTGTTATGAATGATTGCTGATCATGCCACCATGCTGCTGATCATGCTGATACTGATCATCAACCACGCTGATCATGATAAACTCTAATTTCAAAATAAGACAGCCAAAGAGAAGCTTATTGGTCTAGCTGCGCCCTCCGATCTTGTATAGTAGTGCGGGTGGAGCATCACCTGGGCCGGACATTCCAGGTGAATGACCGGTAATTTGGGTTGCAATAAAAATATTTTTTTCATGCTTCGGAAGGCACATTAAGCAGTTGGTTCCAGTTATTATCTCTGACAGTCGTCATCAGCAGCACAGCAGCAGTCTTAACTGAACCTAACGGCTGCTGACGGCTCCCCTAGTGTTAGAGGTGAGCCACACACTACATGAAAACAAAAATATTTAAGTACTCCGACAGAATTTAAAGCGAACCATTTCGGCGTTATTTGTAACCGGCTTTGGTATAGAAAAACGACTGGGTACGGGTAAAATCTTCCATAATAATGGCAAACCGGAACTCCAAACTGAAGAAATACCTGAGCGAAACCCGCGCAATACAATGGATACCTCTGGCCACTTGGATGTAGCAAATAGGTGACGCTTTGATCTGATTTGTCACTCTTCTGTTTTCAGCTGAAACTCGTTTGCGAGGTTCTCTACTCTTCGAACTTCACGCGGCCGTGGCTGACACGGGTCGCAGGAAGTCTCTGCAAGAGGGTCCAATGGTTATGCTCGGATATGTTCAGGTAATTTAATTAAACTACTACATCTATTAGTCGGTATATATTCTACACGTAGCGATATCTGCCGGTTGGCTTGCCGCTACGTGCCACAGTCAATTAGAGCATTTTTTTTTTCAAAGAAAATATTTTAAAATGTGTGGGAAACACTTCAAAATAAAAATCTCAACATCCTGTTTTAAACACTATTTCTTAGGAAATACTGCTTTTTGAAAAATTGCTTTCAAATACTCGGAAGAACACACGAGAAGGTGCTTTCTTAAATTCGACCTGGCGGGAGGTCTACCCGTGGCGAAGCGGTCAAACGCGTTGGTTCGGATCACCAATAGTCGCGGGTTCGAATCCCGCCGGGTACTAAAGTTTTTGAAAGCATTTTTTCAAAAAGCAATCCTGTTTTGATTTTATTCTAATAGTGTTTCCTACGTTTAGAAAATAACAATAAGTGCTTCAGTCGAAAACACGAAAGACTGCAGTCCTTAATTTCATATCGATGAGATAGGTACATGTGGCGCAAGCGAAAGATGCATTACAACGGATTTGTAAGGGTAACACCTGTTACCCTTACAAATCCGTTGTAATTGTTGTTGTTGGCAACAGACAGAATTTGGCCCTTCAAATTCTGTCTATTGCCGAATTTTGGGAACGCATTGTTTTCAAAAACGAATCGTAATGTTGGTTCAAAAGGGGCGTTTCGTAACAAAATTCTTGAAATTCCAGGAATCCCGTAAGATTCTATCGCAATCAGCGTGGCTGCTCCGCCACGAACCCGCAGTGCTCCCCGAAGGGCGCATCTCGCGGCAAGCGAAGCTCAACCTGCAGCAGATGGATGAACTTATCAAGAGCTTGTCGATGGCTTTACCTTCCCCACTTTAAGGGGGGATTTGTTGACACGTGACTTTCCAAACTAAAAGAAAAACCTCTTTTCACCCAATATTTTTAATTTTTACCAATATCCGTTTTCGTAGGTTTTCGGTATATTTTTTGTTGTTTTAAATTACCTCACAAAAAAATTTGGCCTAAACGTTTTCCTTTTTTTTAAGTGTTTTTTAAATTAAAAAGGTACATATATTTTTGGGTGGATACGCTTGGTTTTTACGCTTGTTATATGGAGCTCACGCGCTCTTAATAAAAATAACTCTACTATTGCTACTTTTAATTTATCTTTTATTTGTTACTAGCTTTATTTTGTGGTTTTACTCGTGGAAGTCAGTGGTTGGGATAAAAAGTAGGTAGGTAGGTACCTATATTCTGTTCGAGGAATCTAAGGCCGACTTGCATAACTGAGGCAGGTAAAATTAGGTATACGTACAACTAGCTAGTTAATATGAATATTGATGAAATAGTAGACGGTGAAGTAGAGGGGTAGTTGAAATAGGGGGTTGGAGTGAGGTAGGGCTTTAGGGGTGGGTTAAAGTGAACGGAAATAGTACCAAAAAGAACAAAAGTACATTTTTCATAATATATTTAATTTATATTATATATAAATTTAGAATTAGTACTTATACATCAAAAAAGTTTAAAATATTCAATAATACAAAAATAATATTCATGTCTTTTAGTAGAAGGAATGAATAAATAAAATTAGAAATAATTAAATATTAGATTTAAGTACATACAATATATAAATAGTAGTTAATAATAATGATTATTAATTTGATTAAGATAGAACAAGAAGTATCTAATAAAATAAATGACTAGGTAACCTAAATATATGTAGGTAAGTAGGTACAATAATTTTAAACAATTGTCAAAAAATATAATCATATAGAATTTCTAATATCGTATACAAAAAATCAATTCGTAAAGCTAAATTGTTACTATAAATACAAACAAATAGATATAAACGTAAATACTTGAATTATTAAAATTAATAATCAAAAGATCACAAAAATATTTAGGTACTATCAATGAGTACAAAAATACGATTTAATGACTTTATGAACTTCATAATTGTCTAAATTACAAATAAATAGAATATTACTGGTTTCTACATAGGTAGTACCTATTCGAAGTACAAATAAATACTAGAACGGAATTTTACAAATCGTCAATTTATACAAATAAATACCATAAATGAATGCGACATAGGTATTCGAAGTACAAATAAATACCAGAACTGAATTCTACACATATTCTATTAATACGAATAAATACCAGAAATGAATTCCACACAGGTATTCGAAGTACAAATAAATACCAAAACTGAATTCTACATATTTTCAATTTATACAAATAAATACCAGACATGATTTCTACATAGGTATTCGATGTACAAATACAAGAAATTAATTCCACATAGATCTTCAATTTATACAAATAGGTAGGTACCAGAACTGAATTCTACAAAGATCTTTAATTTATACAAATAAATACCAGAAATTAATTCCACATAGGTATTCGAATTACAATTAAATACCCGAACCGAATTCTACATCTCTTCAATTTATACAGATAAATAGCAGAAACAAATTCTACGTAAATATTCAATTCTACAAATAAATACTAGATTTGATCTACAAAGGGGACCAGCGCTAAAAATGCTTAGAATTAATTGAAGAATAAATGTGATGAAGCTCATAGCTTAATTTAAAAATAGCAGCAGTAGATCATTGACTTACTATGTACTAGATCAATGCAGTAGATAGATATCAAGGGTACCTACCAAAATCATCAAAATAAATAGAATCTAAAAAGATCACCAAAATGGTATCACAAATTAGTACAATAATAATTCTACTCGACAAAATGCCTTCGAATAACTCGTTTTGAAAACGAGCCTAACGTACACAGGATCGGCTCATGTAGCGAAATAATTGAACGGAAAACTACTAGCCGTAGGATCGAATCCTGCCGTAAGCAAAAATTGTAAAAAACACTATTTGCAAAAAAACTAAATTTTCTAAGTTTGGGAAATTTTTTTAGAATTTAAAATCTTGATGTTTTAAAAAATCGTTACCGCTCTTCCATGCCGTTTAGTTGAATCAAGATATTTTCCCAATAATTTGTTCCCAGGTCTTAATCTTGTTCAGGGCACTTTTTGCAAAAAAACTAAATTTTCTAAGTTTGGGAAAATAATTTAGAATTTAAAATCTTGATGTTTTAAAAAATCGTTACCGCTCTTCCATGCCGTTTAGTTGAATCAAGATATTTTCCCAATGATTTGTTCCCAGGTCTTAATCTTGTTCAGGGCATCTCTAGCGGCGGAAGCCATTAGACCTTCTGGTGATTGTGATGGTTCAAACCCGAGGATTACAGCTGATTCTGTTAGGTACGACACTATCTGAAAACAATAAATAAATATCATATGAGCTTAGGTTTGTGATATGGGTGGGTACCAGTAGATAATGTAGGTATCTATTTATGCAAGAATTATCAAAAACGGTGTACTAATTCCGGAGTTCCGTTCCAACAAATATTCATCCATACATACAAACATTAAAAACGTTATCCCTTTATACTATTAGTATAGATTATATTTAAAAAGTACCTACTAGTACCCATAGTTCGAATCCTGCCGTATGTGCTTAGTTTGGGGCTAGATCGCGCTGTTGGTAATGTTGTGGAATATATATTATTTATTTATATTATTGATTTACCTCTTTGAGTCGACTCCGTAATTCGTCTTTGGATATAGACTTCTTCTCAAAATCTCTGGTTGTAAGAATCATTAACGGCGCGTGTAGTTCATACAGTGTAACACCTGTAAATATTATATTTTTATGTAAAGACTACGAGACCGAGACAAAAAACACCGTAGCATACAAAATAACTAAAAAAATTACAGCATAAAACTTTGACTTCAAAATCGTAGCTTAAAAACATGACTACGAAATTGTAACATAAAAAATAACTACAAATTCGCAGCACAAAAACTTGACTACGAAATTGTAGCATAAAAACATGACTACGAAATTGTAGCATAGAAACATGACTACGAAATTGTAGCATAAAAAACATGACTACGAAATTGTAGCATAAAACATGACTACGAAATTGTAGCATATAAACATGACTACGACATTGTAGCATAAAAACCGACTAAGAAATCGAAGCTTTTATTAGATCTTGTATAGAATTTTAGTAGGTTGACTAAATGTGAGGTCCAGTTAGTACGATCTAAGTACGCAATTATTAAGTCTTTACAATTATCTATTATTCAAATCGGACCAGTGGTTCCTGAGATTAGCGCGTTCAAACAAACAAACAAACTCTTCCGCTTTATAATAGTAATAGATTTGGGTAGTATTTACCTCTAAGTCTAGAGTATCCCGGTTCAATAACATCAAAAACCTTCATCAATTCCCGGCAGATATCTATCTTCCGTCTGAGCTGATGTTCAGGCATTTCATGGATCATGTGACTTGAAACCTAATGATAAAGTTTGGGATGTCATCAGTTGAACTCATCCATCACACACTGACATTATTCAAAAAACTTCAGAAATAAAAAATATTACACCAGTATTTTCTATCTAGTGGATAACTCCGTTTAACAGGCACTATGCGGTTTTTGTAAAAACATAGGTACATATAATACATAGAAAACACCCAGACCGGAAACAAATATTTATTTTTTGAGCATAAATACTTGCACCCGGCTGGAATCGAACCCGCAACCTCCTGCATTGCAGTCGGGCCTTTCCTCGGCGCGCCACTGAGGTCGTCAACATTGCTGTGCTGGTGATTATAACGTTACCTCAAAGCAGCAATAATATACTGCAGAGTGCCTATGAAACTGAGTTATCCATTAGATAGATGATACGGGTGCTAGACATAAAATCTAGTAAAATAAACGCAATCATACCTTTCCATAAAGTTGACTGAGCGAATGCATCGTAGAGAGACAAAGGTAGTGAGTGTTGTGGATCACGTTTCTATATTTGTGGAGGAAGGCTTCGAACCCCGCTACGTCGTTAGCGTCTATACTGTCGTAGTCGTCTGTCAACCTGAAATCATGCAAAAAAAAGTTGATTATGCAATTAGTGAATAAAGGACGAATTTAAAGCGAGGGCTATAGATTAATAACGACCAAATGAAGGATTCTAACGACTGAATCACGACTGGTAGGGTCTTGAGCGTCGTAAGTGATTCATGGCCCTCAATGTAAATCCGTACTTTATTCAAGAGTTGCATAAGTACTATACTTTATACCATGGCTCGTGAAAAAAAATAGATTTTGTAGGTACCTATGTCGAGTATTCTTTGGGCAAGGAGTTTAAGCATTGAGATGGAGGTCGAAGATATTAGTGTGTTCAAAATTCAAACACCAAATGATTAAAATGCCTTTTTATTCACTGTTTTCAGTGAATAAAATATGTTTTTAGAGTGGTATAAAACAATGGTATGAAAACTAAATCAAAATCGCTTCATCTATTTGGGAGCTACCACAGACATAATATATACAGACACACACGCACTCATACATCTCTCACCCCATTGTATAGAGTATAAAATATGATCAAAGTAAAACCGTACCTCTTCAACAACAAATGCACCGCCTGCGCCGGCATGGTGTACCCACACTCCCCCCCGGTACACCCCCACACTCCCCCCTCGTCTAAGGGCGCGGCGGGCAGCACCCTCCCCCCGCACCGAGGGCATCGGAAGGCGCTCGCATACGTGCCGAGCTCGGTAGGATCGCTGCATCTACGGCAACAGCACTCGAAGAACTTGCTGTGTTTTATGTGCTCCCGGCGTTTTAGAGTGCCCTGAAAAGAAAAAAGTATTTGAGCTTCTGGTCTATTCTATGCTACATAATTCAATTAGGTATCGGCTACGTAAAACGAACTATACACTACAAAATCAGACTATTACAAGTCAGCTACTAAAATCAAACTATCGGCTACGTAAAATCAAACAATCGCGTATGGACTATTAAAATTAAACTATCGACTACGGAATTCAGTTATCGACTATCGCACGTCAGCTACAAAAATCAAACGATCGCGTATGGACTTGGAAAATTATACTATTGACTACGAAAACACTTATCGACCGCACGTCAGCTACGAAAATCAAATTATCGCGTACGGACTTCGAAAATCAAACTATCGACTACGGAATACAGTTATCGACGCACATCAGCTACGAAATACAAACTATCGCGTATGGACTTTGAAAATCAAACTATAGACTACGAAAAATCAACGACAATCAAAATAAAATTATAGGCTACGATCAGCTAAGAAATTCACTACCGGGTATAAAATTCAGTCTAAAAACTTACCTGTAACGTATAAGCGTAGCACAACGATATAATATCCCCCTTGTTATGATGCACAGCGGCTCTGATATGCAACGGACGGTTCGGGGCTTTCTCAGCGTCCGTGTGCGTTGTCGAGGGGGTGCAATCGTGGGCTAGGAGATACGCTCGCCCGTATAGGGCTCGAGCGTTTGCGCCTGAACCGCCTACTTCGAAGGCGTTTACCTGAAATTTGAAATTGGTTTTATCTAGTAATGACTTTTTCGGTTTTAAAAAGCTTTTTATTCTAATTGTTTCATTTGCTTTTGTACCCCAGGTCTTTTTGTAATCACTAATTAAAGCTGGTTCAGCTAGTTGTTTGCCTATCTTCATATGGCGCCGCGTCGTCTCTGATGGCAGGCTAAGGACTGCCATCAGATACATTGATTGAGTTGTCAAGTTAGGCCACTTGACAACTCAATACCGATGGGTGACCATTTGAAATAAAGTTCAAACGGTCACACATCGCTGAAAGAGATAGCTGTCGAATAATATTTTGTTAGAGCAGTGGAGCTTTTATGGTAACACTAGCTGTGCCCGCGACTTCGTCAGCGTTTCGCGTCTGTGCTTGAACGGACGACCAGGGAAGTTGTTGCTGAGCAGAAGATAATCATGGCAGAGTCTATTTAAGTGTAGATTTAGCACAGCGAAGCGGTAGGTAACGTGTTGCATGCTCATAAGAAGTAGCCTTAATCGAAAAAATAAAAAAAATCGATACCCGACTTCGAACAAAAGGACAAAACAATAATATTGAGCTCTCCTAAATACAGTGCAACCGACTTATCTGTTATGTAAGCTGAAGTCGGGCAGCTTAACTACATATATTTTTTTTACGTGGCTAATGTCCGTCACCGTCAGGCCAATCTCGTTGGGCTCCCTACCATAGGCTTATAATGTAAACCGCCATGGTGCCCTCGCTCCACAAGTGTTAAAGCCAGTGGAAATTCCTCATGGACTACATCCCGACAACGATGGCCTTTCCAAGCCTCATCTCTGCATCTGCCCGATAGACAACCCCTCTCCGTCTCCCCTCCCTCGGCACGGTCACGCCACCGTCTCGAGGTCCCCAAAGCCGGTGATAACCTCCCCCCCCCCCAATTCACCACCAGAGGCTGAGGTGATTTTTATAGTGGTTGTCTACCACGCGGGCCCTTTCTTGCGGAAAGGACCCCCGAGCCCGCTGACGCGAGATTACGGGTTAGAAGCCAGGCAAGCCCGGTTTCCCACCTCGTGCGCCTCTTAGCTTTCAGCTACTGAGTCCCCTCACAACGGCAAGGTGGACGACCATCTGGAGGGTAAAACGTAACGTCGTGTCCGGGTCTCGTGACTCGAACTCGGTAGGCTCGGTAGGCCACCGTTCCTTAAAAAGGGAATGCGCCGGTCTGTGATTCGAACGCGGTACCCTCGACTCGGAATCCATAGCTGCCATTGTGCCACGTAAACTACATGCAATCTGCATCTACCCAGTAAAACTGCCCGATTACAGATATATTTTTTTAATCCATTTTATTGCATTTTCAAGATTGTAACCGTACTTTAATCACTGAGGAATTTTTGAGAAGGTGGTTTCAGGTGGTTCATCAATTTGTACCTAGTTCATTATAAGCCGATTCTATTGATGGAAGTCCAAAAATTAGTAATTAACATCATTGTGAGATGCTATTCTGCTCATCATTCCGAAGGTTCTCATCAGATCTTCACCAACAATTTATGGGACCAACTCGGGACTCTCACTTTCCAAATTAAAAAAAACCCGGCCAAGTGCGAAACTCGCGCACGAAGGGTTCCGTACCACTGTCACAATTGGGTATGGAACCCTAAAATGGTTTACAACAACTTTGATTCAAAGAAAATCTGAAACTTGTAAGAAACTTTTTGGACAGTGAAGGCAGACTAGTATATTTGACAGATAGGGCAGCCATTTTGAATTCCATGACCAACTCGATTTGACTTGACCAATCAGAAGCGACCTCAACTACGCGACTAGAATTCCCTTGTAGTTTTTGAAACACGTTTGTTGTATGGGAGCCCCTTTTAAATAATTGCTTTGTTTTGTTTTTAGTATTTGTTGTTGTAGCGGCAACCGAAATACATCTTCTGTGAAAATTTCAACCTTCTAGCTATTACGGTTCATGAGATACAGCCTGGTGACAGACGGACAGACGGACGGACGGACGGACGGACGGACGGACGGACGGACGGACGGACGGACGGACAGACAGACAGACAGACAGACAGACAGACAGACAGACAGACAGACAGACAGCGAAGTCTCAGTAATAGGGTCCCGTTTTTACCTTTAGGTACGGAACCCTAAAAAGAATGATAGAAATCGGACTATATATGCCGGAGTACGGCGTGAACATATTCACATACAAATAATTTGCGGATAGAATTGAGCAGCTCCTCTTTTTTTTAAATTCGGTTAAAAACAGCCATTAAAAAGAATTTCCGTATGTCCAAAGGATCCGGATATATGGACAGACATAGGTATACGGTATTTGAGGAATTTCCTAAAAAAAAAACCGGAAATCCGGTTTTTTTATTTTCGATCGGATATCCGGTTAATCATGTGATGATTCCACACAACATATTTCTTCAATACAACATTCAAACTAATTACGTAATAGCAAAAAAAACATTATCCGGATAACCGGACTAAATATCCGGATAAAAAAAAGCCTATATGTCAATCGGGGTCTAAAGCATTCCAAATTTGGTCAAAATCGGTTTAGGCGTTTCTGAGATTAGCGGGCACAAAGGCACAGACAAACAGACAAACGGACAAGCAGACAACCAGAAAAACAGAGAAATGGGTTCTACTGCGTTAGTAGGTAGGTACCCCTCCAATTTATATTATTTTTATATCTTTCAAAAACAGACACCGCTGAGTTACGATTTTATTATATGTATAATCCGGATAACCGGACTAAATATCCGGATAAAAAATAGCCTATATGTCAATCGGGGTCTAAAGCTATCTGCATTCCAAATTTGGTCAAAATCGGTTTAGCCGTTTCTGAGATTAGCGGGCACAAAGGCACAGACAAACAGACAAACAGACAAACGGACAAACAGACAACCAGAAAAACAGAGAAATGGGTTCTACTGCGTTAGTAGGTACCCCTCCAATTTATATTTTTTTTATATCTTTCAAAAACAGACACCGCTGAGTTACGATTTTATTATATGTATAGAAGATTTCTCTAAAAGTTATTTCTTAGTGTTTACCAAAAAATAATGCTTTGTGGAAAAACACGTTACGCTTTCTTAATTTCGGCTTGACGGAAGGCTTATCCGTGGCGTACCGGGTATCGCGCTGGAACGGAATACCAGTAGTCGCGGGTTCGAGTCCCGCCGGGTACTAAAGTTTTTGAAAGATTTTCTTCAAAAAGCAACATTTCTCTACTCAACAACAAAAAAATCGAATTCCTAAAAGTCGTAGAACAAAACTTGTTCGCCTAGACATGTACGACTTTTTTCGACTTATATCACCACAGGTTTACCTCCAAAATCCCACACACAGTATGTATATCCTCGCAATCGTAGTCCAGCTTCCACCTCCGGATCCGTTGTACGACGTGCTTCTCGTTCAGAGGCCAGATGTCGCCGCGAGCGCGCCGCAATGAGTTGTGAGACTCCATCTCCGATAGAGTCGCCCAACGAGGTGGGTCGAACTTTTTTAGGAGGAGACACCTGGGAAGGTTTTGAAATGTACCATCTATTGGACCTTAAGATATCAAATAAATTATCATTTTTTTCATTTTCTTATTTTTCGGTTTCAATCGCGTGTTGGTTTTTGCATTGTTTAATAATGCTCAACGTTTCGAGACGTGATTTGTTATTCTATCGTATTAAAAAGTACTTATAGAATAAACAGACAGTAAAAACAGTTAGTATTGTATAGAAAGAATCACTTCTCAGTTAATCCTGAAGAAGAGACCTGTAAAGGTCTCGAAATGTTGAGCATGCTAAAAGCAATAAACATCCAACACCGCGAAAATACAAGAAAAATCTAAATTAAATTTTCCTTGGTCGAGAGTGGTCGAGGCTCATTTCCTCTCATTGGCCTCAGTCGTAGCACTAAGCGGACCATAGTAAGAAAGACGGGTCGGATCTTGTGCTATATTTTAGACCATATCATCACTTACCATTAGGTGATATAGTGCTCTACCGCATTGTTAAGTAGGTTATTTGAATCTAGCTTTATTTATTACAGTGGCTGAGTAACAAACGACGGAAATATTCCTTTTAATTCTCATTTATAAGGTAAATTAGTTAGTTTAATGTAACCAAACAACATGACTTAGTGGAACTAATAAATAACCGAGATGGTAAACAGAGCAACACTGTTATTCAACAAGATTATGATTAAGTTTATAAATCAATCAATTTTCAACAGTGCATACCGATCTTGAATATTCATAAACATTAGGGTTACGGAAACTAAACAAAGCATCCGTCGTCAAAAATAAGAGTATAGGTATTGAGTGCCGAGGTACGAGGGTTCTGTACACATTTGTAATTAAAAAAAAATATTTTTCTTCTTCAGTTTTCGCGATGTTCTATTGAGATTAAAGACATTTTTCGGTTTTAATCGCGTGGTGTTTATAAGGTACTTTTAGCAGGATTGATACCCTTTTTCACGATTGATTCGTGTCAGTCTTAGAGGCGGGACCTGTAAAGGTCTCGAAACGTTGAGCGTTGAAACAATGCTAAAAGTACTTGTACTATTTATGTATTCTGTGCTAAAATTAATAAACACCACGCGATTAAAACGGAAAAATGTCTGTAATAAAAAATAAAAAAAAACTTTTTCAAAAGTACAAAATACCCTCACATAAGTATAAACTGACACCAACTTTGATGCTAATTTAATCGAAAAAATCGATCAAAGTAATCAGATTTTACGATACTTACTTATTAATATTTCTAGCTGACCCGGCAAACGTTGTTTTGCCTTAAAAATTATAGATAGTAGCCGATTCTCAGACCTACTGAATACGCAATTATTACGCATATAAAATTTGGTAAAAATCGGTAAAGCCGTTTTGGAGGAGTACGGTAACTAACATTATGATGGAAATTTTATATACATATAAGAAAGATTAAAGTTGTAACTGTAACTTTAATAATTGAGGATTCCGATAAGGAACTAGTTTCATCTGCTCCATCAATCGTATCAAGTTCTTTAGAAGCCAATTCTATTGGTTGAAGACCAATAGGCAGTTTGACTCCCCAAATTTAGATTACATAACAGATAAGTCGGTGGCACTGTATAAAGGCGATGTTATTTTGTCATTTTTGAAGTCGAATTTTAAATAATTATTTTTTAAGGTCAACAAATATTGTCAGCTTACCGTAAAGGCATCAAAGCATGGTAAGAGTCCCTCAAGTCATCCAAATCTGAATAGTTTGGAGGTATATTCTTCAATGTGTCGCATTCGTATGTTGAATGCCCCGTGTACTTCCCTTTACCAGGACAAGTTACGCTGCAGAATGGCCATTTACACCCGGGGCATCTGGGTATAAAAGAGCAACGGTCAAGTGCGAGTCTAATGAATTCCTAAGGTTTTATACACAAGTACCTAAGTACCTATAGTGAATTTTCAGTACATTTTTATCCACTCACAAAGACATTTTATCCATAGGTAATATAAATAAAATAAAAAAACCGATCAAGCGCGAGTCGGAATTGCGTCCGAAGAATTCCGTACCATTGTCACAAAAAATCACGTTTGTTGTATGGGTACTAAAATACTTATTTTATTCTGTTTTTAGTATTTGTAGTTATAGCGGCAACAGAAATACATCATCTGTGATTTTCAACTGTCTAGCTATCACAGTTTATCAGATACAGTCTGGTGACAGATAGACAGACAGCAGGGTCTCAGTAATATGGGACCCTATTTTACCCTTTGGGTACGGAACCCTAAAATAATAACGATCTTTATGTGGATGCTACGTGTCAAATGTCATTTACTGAGTATACATACAAAGCCATATTAATAAACATGGAGTAAAGTAGTGGTAAACTTTTTGTTTCTGTCTGTCAACTTTGAAAGTTCTTGTCACGGAAAATAAAATAAAAAGACAAAGCAGACTTACTACTCTGCCCTTACTCCACGTTTATTAATTGGGCTAACAGAGTGTAGTTGTAGAATTTGTTTCAAATTGGCGAGAACAACATTGGAGGCTGATAAATGATAATTCAAAGTAAGTAGGTTCGCCCCACTTATACGAAGTGGATTATGAAATGAGTAAGCAAAAAGTAGTCAATGTTATTCCTGGAAAATGTACCTAAACGTATGTATAAGAATTATAAAAATAAATCCAGTAGTTCCGGAGATTACTCATAACGACATATCAACACCGAAAAGTTCTAAAACTTTGGAGAAAAGATTTGTTTCAAAGCCCAGTCTTTCTAAGAAAACAAAAATGCATGCAATATGGTAAAACATTAATCATCAATACTTCACAGAACATGAATAGATAGTAGTTGGTGGTTTCTGAGATATGATTTTGTTATTTTATAGATTCTGGTTTTTCTTATTGACGTAATCACAGATGCATCATTTATCTGTGGGTTGAGGTGGCAAATTATATTTATGCATAAGTAAATAATCAGTAAACTATAAATATTCTAGGAAAGTCCAGATTTTAAAGATAAATGGTCGATGAAATAAAGAAACTGTGTTTCATTTCATCATATGGGGTAAAAGGAAAGACAAAATCTTGCCAGGAATAGATTGGAGTGGCGAAGAATGACAGACTCTAAAATCCATGGGGATAGTTAGAGTGCGTTTCATCTTTAAATTCCTATTAGCAAAACAATAAAGTGCAAAATACAAAGAAAATAATGTGCTACCTCGAATTTAGGGGGATTTCTATATAAAGAATGAATGAACGAATCTTCCTGTATTCAAGGTTTAGGGTATAGCACATTCAAGATATTAAGGCAAGACTTTTTTGTTTTGCTACCAACATGACGGCATAGGTAATTAAAGATGAAACGCACTATACGCAGAAGTGACAGATATGTTGACGTGTACAAGCAATATGTAACGAAAGTTTAATTGAAATTAAAGACATTTTTCGGTTTGAATCGCGTGGTTTTTATTACTTTTAGCATTGTTACAACGCTCAACGTTTCGAGACCTTTCCAGGTCTCTTCTTCAGGATAGACTATCCTATCTATCCTGAAGAAGAGACCTGGAAAGGAGATTGTTACAACGCTCAACGTTTCGAGACCTTTCCAGGTCTCTTCTTCAGGATAGACTATCCTATCTATCCTGAAGAAGAGACCTGGAAAGGTCTCGAAACGTTGAGCGTTGTAACAATGCTAAAAGTAATAAAAACCACGCGATTCAAACCGAAAAATGTCTTTAATTTCAAAACAACATCGCGAAAACAGAAGAAGAATCTATGAAAGTTTAATTGTTACTGTAAGGGTCAATTTATACTAAAGTCGAAGCGCATAGTTTAGTTGCGAAGAATCTGACGCTTCAACTCTGCGCTAGTATAAATTGACCCTAACAGGAAAGGCGAAGTAACATGAAATTTAACAAAGTTTTAACTCTTAGTGGGGAAAGGGCAAAAGAGGAGTCAAGAGACTAACTTGGTCAAATGAGTTTCATCTAAGTCCCTGTAGCACCCGAGGCAGATGATTCCGCATCCCGAACACGGCCCGACAGCCAGCGCCGGCTCCTCAATTATGATCTCACCTGGTCTTATGTCTCGAGATGCTACTATGTACCTGAAAATATAAGAATTATACAAGGAATCTTAGCCCATACGTTGGCCGATGCAGCCACTAAGGAAGAAAAACAGGTATTTGTTCTACTGACGCCTTCTTACCTTACATTGTGCATGAACAACGAATTAATAGTCTTCTAGGTAAGTTTAAGAAAGTGGACTACATCAAACACCACATCGTCTCTTACTATTTGGTGGTCAAAAGCTTATCTATAAACTACCATTATCCAAAAAACAAAATTGTGATTTAAAGTTAATAAAAAGAAAAACACATCATAATTTAAAACTGATTATTCTGACTAACCTGCCCATAACATCCGAATGTTTCACCTCATAACAGAGCTCCTTCTTCTTCCCGATCTGTTCTTCTTTCTGGTCTTCCTTTTCACTAACTTCTGATCCACCATCCTCAATGTTCTCCTTATTGCGACCGCCATCGGCTCCCTTCCCCCGCTTCTTTTGCTATAGACAAAACAAAGTCAGTATTTAAGACATCTGATAAACTATCTCAACTATTTTAATTGTGTAATATTTTGGGTTCAGTCTGACCGTGACTACTTGTAATATTTATGTATTCTGTGCCATGACTGTGAGCATCAAAACCTCAGTTCCCTAAACGTAAAGTTCACTGGGCGTACAAGAAACAAAACTTATAATATTGACACGATAAACCCGGAAAAATATGAATACCAACTGAACCAACTGAACAAATTATTTGAAAAATTCTTACACAAATACATCCTAACATCGAAACTTTCCCGCCAAAACACCACGTGTGACCAAACACCTCGAAAACAATATTTATGAATGAAAATCGCGTCTCCTGAATAAACGGGAAATGTATTCCCTGTGACGTTTGGATTATTATGAATGAGTGTTTGGGATGGTAGGCGGTGTCTAGGTGTACCTATTTCTGTTCGCTACTTGACTCGCCAGTGCCAATGGCTCGATGTAAAAATCTGTTTCATAACCCTGCCAATGATTTATCTGACCATGAATAGAATAGGTTAAGGTTAGGGCACACTGTTTACTTCGGTAATTCATTTTCAGTTTGTCCTGTAGTAATTGTTTGTTGTAGGAGTTCGTTTTGGGCGCTGATCCAAACGGGGCCGGTTCTGGCAATGACTATTGTTGGTTTTGGTTGAGTTAGCATGCATTATTTTGGTTAAAAATGTTCTTTGACAGTCAGTATCTTCATGGGCACATATACAGTAACCGGTAAATGTTATGAAGAAGTACAAAGTAAGGTTATAGGTAAAGATTGTATCGGCAAAAATATGTTTTCATCTGATGATAAAGTGTATCTCGTCAATCGAGGCTTATCTTTGTATTGTATCGTTCGGGTTAAGCAAAGCCTAGCACAGTCATTACTTGGATGGGGACCGGTAACATGTGTGGCTAAAAACATTTTCTCAAGCTCCTTCTGCTTCGGATGTTACTTTATGCAGGTGGTCCCAGTTGTTAGGTCTTGTTGGAAGCTTTCGAACACTTTCAACACAGATGAGCCACACAAATAAGAAGTCGATGCTCGTCTCTTTCGAGCGAAAGGCGTTGACTAGCTAACCGACCAATGAGGACGACCTCGGTGGCGCGTCGTGCGAAAGCGCGACTGCAATGCAGGAGGTTGCGGGTTCGATTCCCGCCGGGTGCAAGTATTTATGCTAAAAAAATAAATATTTGTGTCTGGTCTGGGTGTCCCTCTATGTATAATATGTATGTATTTACAAAAGAAAAATAAATATAAGTATTATATCCGTTGTCTAGTCACCGTAACACAAGCTTAGTCGCTTACCACGGGGCTAGATGGCGCTGTGTGTTGTTCGGAGAAATTATTTATTTATTATTTATTATTATTTAATGAGGAATGTCCATAGGACTTCGCTCAAATGGCATTCATTTCAGTCATTTAGAAATATGACCCATTTGGCCTCATTTGGCAATTTGGCAAGGTGGAGCCAAAATTAGCATTTGAAAGCAAGATAATAAAATTAAACCCATTTTTCATGGTGTTTATTTCTTTGAACATTGTTTCAATGCTCAACGTTTCGAGACCGGAAAGATCTCTTCTTCAGGATTGTCAGTCAAAATCATACCAAAAACGTGAAAACAAAAGAAAAATCTAAGAAGATAATAATTAAAAATCCACGCTAATCAGCTTACATCGGTATTCGCCGTACACACAAAAATAATTCAAAAACATTTACACCCAATCTCGGTCCGTACTATTCCTAACAATCGATCTCAAATAGCTAAATCTTCACGGTTATTGCTCGAGCGAATATCTTTCGAAGTATATCTCGAGCATATAAACAGATTATGCTTAATATGTAGGTACAATCACACAGTCAAGGACCTTGGTTGCTACGGGGTTAGGATACATTTTGATGCTTCTATTTATCTACCCGATTGTACAGATGAATTTTGGTTTCATCTTATTGGCCTACGTTTAAGACCTACTAGTAGGGCTGGATTATTTAACCGAATTTATTTGTTTTTTTTTTTTTAAATTTTGAAGCGTTAGGAACTTCAATTTTTTTAAATTTTATTTCTTTTAAATTTATTTTCTTTTGAAGTCTTCCACCTCTGCAGAAAACATGAAGATGTATAGAGTTTAAAAATTGCACTTTTTTATAGTGATGAAAGGACTCGAGGTTTTTAAACCTTTTCAATCGAAACTCGCCTCAATTTTTAGGACTCGACTCAAAAATACGACTTGAGGCTTTTTACTAATGTAGGAGACTTCATTCAATTTAGAGTTGAACTCTGAAATAAAACGACTCGAGTCTTTTAATAACAGTTATAACGACTTAGTCGCGAACCTTTTAGTAAAGGACTCGAGTCGTTTAATATAAGATGAATTGTTTAACGTGGGATTATAAAATAATAAACTTCAGTGCTTGATCATTGTATTATAATCTATCTATCTTCTTCTTCTTCTTCTTATATATAAAAATGAAACGTTTTCCGTTGTCACGACATCACGCGTGAACGGCTGGACCGATTTCGATAATTCTTTTTTTGTTGTGTTTGCTATTGTCAGGAGAAGGTTCTTATGAAAGAAAAAATGCTAAACCGATTTTGATGAATTTTATTTTTTTATACTAAACGACAGGACAACGTCTGTCGGGTCAGCTAGTAAATAATAAATAAATAACGGTAATTCATCTATATTCATTATTATAAAGAGGAAAGATTTTTATTCCTTGTTTCATAAGAATAAACTCAAAAACTACTGGACCGATTTTATTTATATAATTTTTTACCATTAGAATACCACATCATTCCATTTAATATTGACCTTTATTGATTGTCCACCCGTAACCCGTATTAAATAACAAAAGACGTATTAAATAAAGCTTTACGTAACTACTTATTTCAAATCTAAAAATAAAAAAGAAACTAAATCTGCATACATTACTTATATCTCTTTTACCCGTAATAATTATTTGCGTAGGAATACGATATCCCATATCCACATTTATTCTAGTAATACGATGTATGAGCGCGCCTCATGACTTAAGACTCCCGCGAACCGAGTCGTTTTAAAAAGGTTCGAACCTTTTCGTTAAGACTCGAGTCGTTTAAAATTTGGAGTCATTTCAAAATGACTCAAGTCATAAAGCAGACTTAGAGGCCCCAGTCTTGGACTCAAATAAGGGTTAAGGTTCAGGGTTTAAAGACTCATTGAGTTGTTAACCGTATGAATTGAGTCGAGTTCCTGTTAAAGAGCTTAAAAACCTCAAGTCCTTTCATCTCTACTTTTTTACCGTCAAAGAGGTAAAACTCTTACAGCTCTTTTAAACATACAACGATTGTTGTTTATAAGGGTTTCTTATAAACAACAATCGTTAATCGTCAATCTCTTAATAAATAGGACTCCTTTGTCCATCTGTCAGTCTGTCACTAGGACCCTTGGCCGAGTTTTATTCATAGAGCGAAATAGTCGAAAGAGTCATTTTTCTTTGAAGGTGAAACCAAATAGAGTGATGACGATAACATGAAGTAATAAGGCAACCGCCCAACGTAATAAAATCATTGTCATTTGATTAAGACGAACATTAACGAAATCCCTGTAAACTATTTTAAAATGAACGTGTCATAGCATTCCTGTGTCTCATTCCTTTCTAACAATCAAATAGTTATGGCACCAGCTGTTTTACTATTTCTAACCGCAAACACAACTGGTATAATTAAACTGACAACACAATTGGATAGTTTGTTCGTTTGCTTCGTATTTATTTGAGGTTTAGCGTGAAATCTAGCACAGTACTTACGGCTATGATTGATCTATACAAGCTTGAAGTAGAACCGATGTCTGACAAATGTAATTTATGAAAATCAAGGGGCGAATTTTGTATCTATACCATACGGGGGAATTATAGTAGGGTCATGAGTCATGATAGAAATTTCGTTTTGAATTTCGATCGGTTGAAATGTTCGTTGGTTCGTACAACCAAAATAGGCCCCCAGCTTTTTATCTCCTTGGCATCTCAGAAAATACAACTTCGAATATTTAAATGATCTAGGGCATTTGATTCTGTAGCACTGATTTATTTCTCTACGTACTTATATCACCGAGTATTAATCCTACAGAGAAACAGCTTCATACAAGCCCGCGGCGCGGCGCGGGCGTTGATTAGTTTGTTAGAAGCCGTTGGGTGCAATGTCATATTATATTATTTATTTAATATTAACGAATAAAAGACTTGTTAGATAATGTGTTTGGCACATATTCATCATTAAACTAATTGATATCTTCCGTTGATCGTAAAGTCTATCATTCATTAATATAATATTCATGGATAATATTTAACAACTGATTTATTACATTAGGTCTGTATGCCTGGCCATTTGTCATGGTTGTTGTCTTGGAAATCTTAGTGAAACAGATTTACCCGTGTAAGTCTAGCCCAGTTCAAAATCCTTTTAGGATCGTAGCGGATGTAGGCATACAAATTCCACATCTTAAAAACATATTCTCCATATTTCAGCTCTTTACTATCAATGGTTTAGGCTGTACGTTCATTCATCAGTCGGTCAGTGAACAAATAATTTTATTGTCGTCTAATATTTTTTTTCTAAAAGAAAGAAAGAAATAATTCTGATGAAGTAAAGGTCTCGAAACGTTGAGCATAAAACAATGCTAAAATTAACCACGCGATTAAAACCGAAAAATGAGTTCAATTTCATTTTCATACTTTGTTTATTTAGACACAAAACGTTTTAAACCGTGTCGAATTAAACGCCGATGTTTTGTCTTATGCAATAATGGAATTCATAAATAAACCGCTCCGTTTAGACTTAAAAGATTTTCTTAAAACATTGATTTTATTTATTATTCTTTTAGCGCAGACGACACAATATGAAAGACGACAGGTGCCGCTAGCGGGCTAATAGCTAGGAAATAATTAAAGAATTCCTAGTGGAATCTTTTGTCATTGTGAAGACTGTATAAAATTTCAAAAGAAATATCTGAGTTAGTTGTCACACGCACACCATGGTTCGACCGCGTGGTTTAACCAATTGGACTACGTGTTATTATGTGTAGGTACTTTTTTTTCCTGTTTGATACTAAACTCGTTATCGTGGATCCCAAGGAAGATTGAGTTTCCTCTTCCTGAAGAAGAGGTCTGTCAAGACCTCAAAACGTAGCGCATTGATAAAATTCTATAATGATAAAAGCAACGCGGTAAAAAGCGAGTTTAATTTCATATGTATGTTCTTGAGACTCCTGATAGTTCAATCAATAGGACTACGTGATCAACCATGGTATTCTTGTAACTATCCGTTTCATCGGAAACAGGCTTTTGAATCAAAAAATGTCTATAGATATAAAATTCAAAGTCCTGACTGATCTAGGTATATATCAACGCAGAGCCTATACGGCTGGTCAGGAATTTTGGAGAGCGTGTTCTTTGTGGTGTGTAAACATCCACTAAGAAAGGGATTTTGGAACATCCCGCGGGATCGTTTAAAACGTTAACTCACACGACCGAACACCGCTTGTATGGGGGTCCTGCTACAAGTAGGTAGCTTTTTTTTTTTTTTTTTTTTTACCTGGGAAAATCTAATTAAGACCATCAGGCCGCCCTCGGGGGAGAGCGGCCCGGTGAGTGGGGGTCCCCCCGGCCGAGGAAAACAAGTAGGTAGCTACTTTAATGAACGTCAACATACCGTAACTTCTTTTTCAGGGCCCTGGGCTCGAATTCAATTACTCTAATCTTTTGAACAATGGCTCAGCATTGTTAGATTTTTCTTGAGAACGGACCAACTTTATTTTTGATTTTAAAAGTTTCGATAAAACTTTTGAAGCGTTAGTAATTTCTTGCAAAATTTAAATCGATTTCGAAAAAAAAAGGTATAGAATCAGTGCTCTGCTGGCCATCCGCTGTCACATTTTTTTAGCGGAATTTTCCTAAACAAACGAAAATCAATTATCAATTTCCCACCTCATGGCATTGCCTCACTGGTTAGAATCAATCCAGTCTTTTATACCTATTGGTATTAGCCTACGTGCTAAAGGGATTGAAATCAAAACACTGGCTGTTTACAAAAGCTGTTGTCGAAATGTGATTTATCTAGTAGCCCAACGCAGTGTAAAGCTGTCGAAACATAATTAACAGTGAAATACTGGCTAATTTTACTGTGAGATTTCTTGTAGTTCTCGGTCGTAAAACTTTTATCGTAGAGATCAGAGATATGATTGATTTATTATGTTTATAACGACGTCATTTTAAAATACTTTTGTAATATATGATTTAGGTGATTTCTTCTTCGCGTCCTCGCGTCCGAGCGATGTTCCCGGTTGCATCCCTCTCGGGAGCCCATAAACCCTAAATGGTTTTTTTTATTATTTCGGGTCGCCGCAGTAGGTTAGTGATCATCATTGACAATACCTTCTGCAAATAGATATGGCAATATTTTAACGGTCGGCCGCCTGCCTGACACCAACCCTCCTAAGGACCAAGTAGTTTACCCGTCACCGCTCGGAGAGAACTTTAGGTTTGCTAGTCTCCCTCAACTGATCTGAGGGAGACTGAGGGAGTATGTTTTTAAGATGTCGACTTTTACGACACCCACGGGAAGAGATGGGGTAACTCTATTCTACGTCGGCGATACACGGTCATTTAATTGATGTGCATTAATCATTCAATGAAAGCCATGGGAGATAGCAGTCATCTTTGAAATCATGATAGTAAAAAAAGTACCGGACGTTACACGCGACCTAGCCTCAAACGAAGCAACTATGCTTGAACTATGGGTACCTAACTAGACAACGGATATGTATTATTACTAAATGTTATGCTTTTTTTTTGTAAAAACATACTAACATGTAAAAACCCTCAACCAAAAAGAAACATTCAAGATAAAGATTTGCCCCCTGCGGGAATCGAACCCGCAACTCTGCTTTGCAGTCGATGCTTCGTCCAACTAGTCGTCACAGACTTATAAAAAACAAATTTGGATAGATCCGGTAACTGCGTAGAATGCTCGTATTCTCCACAAACTACAGGGATCTAGGGATGGTATTATCTAAATATAGATAGACTTGCCAACAGACAAGTTCAGAAAATGATTTTGCAGTGTTGACAAGCTGTCGTCAGTGTCAATTGTCGGATGCTGATCCGATATTTAATGGTCAAATTACATCGGTTTCCTTTTGTTTTAATTACACTGTAGTTGAGACAGTGGCCAAACCTGAGGGTCAAACAACAGCGCCTAAGGTGCACTATTAGGTAAACTGTGACCAAGCGCTTACCTATCAAATATAAAAAATAACTGCTTTTTTTTTCCTCTTGGCTTTTTTCAATTGTCTTGCATCTGATGCCATGTCTAGGCCTACTGTTGTTGTTGTCTATTATTGACGACCTCTGTGGCGATGGCGGTGGGAGAAGCCTGACTGCAATGCTGGTTCCCGCCGGGCGAAAGTATTTAAATATTTGTTTCTGGTGGGTGTTTTCTATCCATCTTGACTTTGACTTTGTTGCCGACCGTACCTACCTATTGACAAGACAGTTAATAATGAAATCGATCTGCTTTGGCATGACTCCCGTTTATCCTACACACGTCCTGTCGGTGTGTCGGTGGCATACCGCACAATAAAATCTTATTATACCCTAAATATTTTGTCGCTATAAAACCATTTTCGCTTCAGAAAACTGTCATATTTACCTACAACATAAATAGAGATATATTTCAGGACACAACGTATTCTAGCCTTAGACTATATAAGTAACTAACTAGTCTTGTACTATGTTCGATCGTCTGTCGTTTCTGTTTCGATCTTGATACGTAGAATGGTGCTAGTCGGTAAGGAAGACGTGATAGAAATGGTTCGATTGACTTTACCTATATTCTCGATAAGCGTACTATATCTTCTCGCGTACTATATCTTCTACCTTACGTCACTTAACAACCGAGTATTGATCCTACAGAGCAACAGCTTCATACAAGCCCGCGGCGGCCGCGCCGCGCCGCAGCGGGCGCGACGGTAGGTGCAGCTAAGTGTGCGTGACTTCTCACTGCTTTCCGCTCTGGTTTGCCGAGGCCGCCCGAAGAGCCTACTCGGCTCGGCTTGTATGAAGCTGTTTTTCTGTAGGATTAATATTCGACTTAACTATCGGGTGAGATAGTGGTCTGTTTGGCCCCTCAGATGGACTCTGTCGTTGCCAATTCTTATTGGCTGATGGAAGTCTTCTTCTTTTCGTGTTGTGATGTGGCTCACCTAGTGTTAGAGTTTTTCAGTCGCCCTAAGGCCTCTGGTTTGACCTAACGACTGCTATCTGAGATAACAACAGGGACCACCTGCTTTACGCGCCTCTTGAAGCACGAAGTTGATTGAAATGACAAAGGAGCTTTTGAAATAATGCTATACAGTCACTAATAAGGAACCAGGAAGGAACCCAATGATTCCTGGCATAGGTCATGATCAAGCATTTCGATTGGCCGATCGATAACGTTATACAACTTTGTGATGTGTTTGTGATAAATAATCATGATCAAACGATTCGTTTTTCATCTGATTTATCATGGCCGGAATACTTAGATTTTCCCAAAACTATGGATATTATATTAATAACAAATCTTAATTAAAATTCATCTCCAATGCATTGCCAGAGACCTGTGCCAACTCAGGATAGATGGATTTGTTATCTCAAAGTGTCAAGGGCCGAATAAATTTACGTCTGGCCAGTGTGCTAAATTAAAATGGCCTAATTATACAGGTCAGATGAATTCTGCTGTTTCATTTATTTCAAATATATCAGTATAAAATACTCAGTTTAAATAAACAAATAATACTGACTGAGTGATGCGGACGGATCTCAACAGATGATTTCAAACAATTTAAAGTAGGTATCAAAACCGAGGAACAGGAGTGAAAAAAGGCGCAAGGCCGACAACGCTGGAATAGTATCATATCTGCCCTCTACCCCGACGTGGGGCCTTAGGAATCAGAGAGAAAGAGAAAGATTCAAAACGGGAATACATTTCTGCCGTTTCCATATTTTGTACATAAGCGTGCTACGTCTAATACCATATCATCACTTGCTATCAGATAGTGGTCAAATAATATGTAAAAAAAAGTCAAACATTGAAAGAATCGCGACCGAAGCTTCACGTTATTGCACGCAAACAAAGACCGTGGTAGGAAGTTAGGAACCCACAAAACAAGTCCCCCCAGACGCGGCGCTGTAGTCGCCAACAATAGGATCTTATTTTTTTTTAATTTTATTTTTTTTCTTTCCCGACATGTGGGCTCAAACCACCACGGACAGGGCGCCGAATAGCAGGCGACCCCGCGGCACGCCCAGGAGGAGATGGCGGGACGAGTTCGACTCGCACAATAGGGACTGGGCCCAACTAGCACTGGACAGGGAAGAGTGGAGAGAAGCAGCCCTGCAGTGGGACAAAATAGGCTAAAAATAAATAAATAAATAATATTTTAAATAGACAGCGTTCGACTGAAAGGTGAAACGTGGGGGACGTATCATTTATAAGCATGCTAGATCTGCTAGCGACGCGAGCGCGCGGGCGACGGAGGTTAGACATCATTGTTTTCACTCTCGATTTGTATCACAGTATTCCAATCGTTAATTGAACGCAAATAAATAAAACGAAGACAGTGGAATAGTAGGTGCCGTATGTGCCAGTATAACATTGTGTGCCACTGTGTGATTTCCCCGTGCCAAGTTAGTTGTTACAGTCTTGGACTTATCGTCTCACTGTTCTGTTACACTGTATGGTACGGACATTACCCAACTAGCAAAATGTTGTCCTATAGATATCCTAAGACCAAAAATTATAGATACTTATAACACACTTCAAGATATCTGTAAGTGTCGATTTGGGCGCACTTTTTAAGGGAATTTACACTTATGAATCTTTTACAGTGGTTTTTATGAAGATTATTCCATCTTACAACTATTTTGGCAATTCCACTGTGAGACCTTTTTATACTTCGAAGTGTCTTGCTTAAGGATGTCGTTAGGGCAATCAGTCTTTGAAAGCTCTAACTAAAGCCACCTTAAGTGTGATTTAACTTATGATACACTCGGTAAGTGTATTGTAAGTGTATTATTTTTTTAACGTTTGAGACAAACCGTGTTGCCATAATTTTATTGAAAATGAAAGTATTTTACGTATCATAATAATAAAGATGACATCCATTTTATTTATAAATTGTACCTAGGTCATGCATGCTTTTAATTAATTATGTCCTTGCTGTTGCAACTGATAAACTTGTGGAGTCAATTTTTTCGAGTAGTTTTCGAAAGTAACTATTAAAATTTTCATGGGCCCCCTTTATAATATGTTTAGTAAACTATTTATTAACAAAATTTGTTCAAAAAAATTCATTGTAAAGGAAAATAAAATATGGCCGCACATTTATGAGTCTAACTCTTCTCATCCAAGATAACCAAAAGGTTAATAGATCTTTTGCTATACTTATTAAGAGGTGTAAAAGAATGAAGCTCCGGTGTAACACTTGGATGAGACAAATTCTTGTAGCCATTTTAATAACTTTAGGGTTCCGCTTTTTAGGGTTTTGTAGTCTACAAGAAACGTCATAGTTTTGTCATATGTCCGCGGCCTAGTTTAAAGAAGCAGTTATAACTTCTTAGAAGCTCAAAGACAGGATGGTAGAATAAAAAAACTGTAAAAACATTTTTTGGACTACCTCCCCAACATGTAAAATGGACGATGCTTTTTTTTCTAGTCTTTCCCATCGTGTGGAATATAGTTGGAAAGCTTTTTTAAAAGTGCCATTTTATGTATGGCCCTTCCGAAAACCAAAAGTCAGTACTTAGAATATGTATTCACAATAAGTTTTAAGAAAAATTACAGCTTAGCAGACTTTTCAAATGTATGCAGAACTAGCTGCGCCCCGTGGTTTTACCCTCGTGAGTCCCAACTTCCGCGAGAATATCGGGAAAAAGTAACCTATGTGTCATTCCAGCTATCTACATGGTAATCATGGTAATCGGTTCAGCGGTTTTTACATGATTGAGTAACAAACACACACACATACATACTCACAAACTTTCGTTTTTATGATATTAGTAGGATAAAAAAAAATGTAATTTCGCACAAATGCCATTGAAAATTACATACTAGGTTAAGTTGTTAGTTGCAACGGCTATTTTCAAGTTGAATTCTGTATCGTTTTATGGAAACTACGAAACCCTTCACTGCGCGTGATCAAACAAGGCACGCACTTGCCTAATTTTAGCACGCAATTTCAAGAGATTACTACTTATGAAAGAATTCTCAAGACAATTGCCAGTGAAGATATCATAAAGAACTCCTACCAATGAATTAACAAGAGGCTAGTTAGACCAAATGTTCTCAAGCAAACTAATTAAAGAACTCAAGAGAATCTTCCTGTATAAAATGACTTTAAACAAATCTATTTCCATACCTTAGTTCTTAAATACGACTTTGCGAAGACAAATTGTATTTACTGATTGATTATTGATCTTTTTACAGTTTTAAGCAAAGGTTTTGAAAGTACAAAAGTATTATGATGTATTTAGTGCAATCTTTACGGAGACCGAATTTCCTTCTGTAAGGCTTAATGAAGTGTACATTAATCCTGAAGAGCAATTAGTCATATTTAAGATACTTCTAAAACTTCCATTCTGATAAATATCTTTAAATTACTTCCTAAACATATCTATAAGAGAAAGTATAAAGAGTGTATGTTCTTTGAGTACAAAATGTCATAATCTATGCATTTATAAGATTTGATCTCTTAATCAGGATACGTATAAGCTTTTTATAATACTTTAGTACCTACTTAAAAGGACTCGTTTCCAAGACAAATTTGCTAGTTGGGTACCTATACATCATCATCATCCGAGCGATGTTACCGGTTGCATTACTCTCGCTGCCGTAACATAATCTTTTTAGGGTTTTTTTGCTTATAAAGGGCAAAAATAGGGAAGCCTATTGCTTCCTTGATCACTTTGTTTGTCCGTCTGTATTTCACTAAAAAAAATACTCAGGAACATAAATAAAATTTATACCAGACACGGAGGTTTATGGGCATTATTAAGTGTTTAAAATCAAGCTCCTAAGTTAACTCTATAAAAAGTTATGGGCAAATTTAAGATTTTCGCAAAAACTTGTAAGTACCATAACAATGAAATTTAGCAAAAAGCAAGGTCTTGCTGCTGTAATCGGTATCGGGATTTGTGCCCAAATAAAATAAGAATTTCAAAAAAATATTTATAAGGGGGTCCATCTGATTTAGGGAGAGTGAGAAACGCACGTACGCCACATGTTTAGAAGCCACCAAGCTTTTAGATAAAAGCTTTCCTCACCGTCATACTAGTGAGACAAAGTAGTGCGACGGTAAGTCAGTCGCCACTTAAGCACGCCAGTAACTACCGGTATGTTGGCAGCGATGCTCCGGCTAGCATCGACGACGGCGCTGCCAAACTGATTGATAACTAGCCACAATAATTATTGGTTTAATTTAAACACTGCCAATGACTTTAATGGTACATTGTGAGGCGGTTCTAAATACCATCGCTGTGTAAGCTATTTACGGAGACAAACTAGTTAGAAATCATTGAGATGTAATGTACTATTGAGGTCTAGAGATGTCTCGATATTCCATGTTCCTATATAAAAAGCTGCTATAGCGCTGATAATATTGTTACGTCTATCGTAAAAATGAAATGAGCATCGCTGCAGAAGCTAAGATGTACACGGTGAATGACAATTAAACGTCTAAAGCATCATTGAGTTAGTGGTAACATTATATACCGCAGTAATTACTTACAACTGTCTTCCTTCTGATGTTATATCTATTGTTAAGATTGAGATCAATGATAGATATAGACTCGTGAGAAAACGATCGATAACTTTGATTTGGATCAAATCTTATCTTACTAATATTATAAAGGTGAAAGTTTGTGTGTGTGTTTGTTGATCCTTTACGCAAAAACCACTGAACCGATAGCAATGAAACTCGGTTTGTAGATAACTGAAGACCTGAAATAACACATCGGTTCCTTCATAGCCACATATTCCTACAGGATCAGCGTTGCTGTTATCTTCCGCCTGACGTCATATCTGATATCTACTGTTAAATTTGAGATCTACGTTTAATTTTTAAAAGAAAAGTATTTACAAACCTTTTTCTTATTTTTCTTGTTCATGTCTCGTCAACCGATGTCAAGCTGAAACAAAACACCGAATTAAATTCTAAATCTGCGGTAATGTGTTACAGCTGTGCGCAGCCGCTGCCGTCTAATCGACGACATGTTTGAACTAAGCGGATTGTTTTGGGAAAGTCATAGGTAGTACACAATTATTACAAAACAAAGTCTAAGGCTTAGATTACCTATATGGTGCGTAATGTGGTTATTCTAAAACCGACGACGTTCGAGTTTTGATCAATTTTTTTTTAAAGGTGTTCCAGTAATTTCCCGAAAAGTTTGACTTTTGAATTGGTGAAGCTCGTTCGTCAGAGACGAGTTTGAAATGAATCACCATCAGGCGACCTTTCTCTTTCTAGTGTCTAATAGAGACCAGTCCAGTTATATGGTCTCAGCTTTTAACCATTTATGTAGGTAGGCTTTAACGAATAGATATATTAAGACTAACCGCGCACTAGGCAGCCTGGCTGCGGCAGCCAGTAAAACATATGACGTTATATGGGTGCCCGCGCACTAGGCAGCCACGAAATCCCAGCTGAATTCTGCGGTCTAGTGCGCGGAGGCCCAAACAAACCACCTACGTTCCTCCCCACCTGACAGATTCCTGGCGGTACAGCGGACCCCTATCTGCATACCCAAAGTGGTCAACTGTGTACAACAAAAATACACCATCTGTGAAAATTGCAACTTGTCTAGCTATCACGGCTTTATGAGATACAGATAGACGGACAGTGGAATATTAGTAAAAGGGTCCCGTTTTAACCTTTTATGTACGGAACCCTAAAAACAAACAGAAAGTTAAAACAAAAAATTCTCGTATTACGTTTTAAATTAACTAATTCTGATAGATGACTTTCTAACATGAGTAATTTTTTCAGAATTTATTTGTGTAATTTTCCAAAGAAATCCAAAGTGACAGAATTGAACTTAACAAATTGGGTCGGAATCTTGCGAAATGATAACATTGTTGAGTCAGAACTTGCGTGGGATGAGTTTTTTATTACGAATGTGTAGAGTTCGTGCATTTCCTTTGATTTGTTTATCGTAAAACATAACGGATATGTTTTTGGTAAACATACAAACATACAGTACATTTCTGCTCAGCTAAATCTTTACTTACACTGTATACTATCTCTATACATCTAAATACCTCTCTTCCTTTATTATTTTGGACAAAAATAACATAGAAACGAATATTCAATTCGACTAAAATTGCAGGGGACTTCTAGTCAAAAATATTAGTAGGGTTACACAAACATATACCTAGCTGTTGAAGATATCTTGGTCTTGTGCTTATTACTAACATGTGCCTAGATGCACATTGCACGGTTTTATTTTAGTTTCACAATCATGTGCCAAAATAATAAACGCATTATTTAGCATTCATATGAAGCTAGTAGGTATATTATGTGTGTTTGTATGTTCCTACAGTGAACAGCAGTAACGGTTGACATAATTCAGAAAATCAAAATAAGTGGAATGAGTGCACTACATCGTCTTGGGCCATATAGATAGCATTGCCATCTCTTACAAAAAAAGTCGGATGTAGCCGTTCTAAAAGCCAGGAGGGTTTTTTTTATTTGTTTCGATACGACAACGATACGATAATACGGTGGTTCTACTGTCACCCTACTATCAGAATGTGACAGTAGAATCATTGCATTATCGTATCGATGTCGTATCGAAACGAACCGCAGTAACCCACCAGACTTGTGGGTTTACAAAAAAGTCACCGGGCGGAGCTTTTACCCCTTAACCCCCAACGGAGAAAGAGCGATGTTATAAAACTTATATAGCCTTATTAATAAACGTGGAATAAGGTCGGAGTAGTGAGAACATGCTTTGTCTTTTTCTGTGACAAGAACTTTCAAAGTTGACAGACAGATACAAAAGGTGGTAAATTACTTACCCCACGTTTATTACTAGGGTCATTAAAGTTTGAAGGTCTGTAGTATCGGAGCTCCAAACAGAAAAATTGATTATAAGTTTTTTTTTGGTTTTAATCGTGTACTGTTGTACGTGTACTATTTTTATCAATACCTACACGTTTATTGAACCCTTGTCATGTCCTTTCCACTATTTTGTAAATAACAGGCGTCTGACTGACGCAAAACATCATTTCACTAAAATAGATGAAAAGACGTAGGTGAGACTGCGTTGGATGCAACTTTTCATAATGTTTTTGGAGTCGTTACATGTCCAACAATAGTACCTTCCTATATGCTTTAAAATAAGTACACGACTGATATTTCCATGAAATACATAACCTTTTATCTTGCATATGGTACAACATACAGAGCGTGTCAGTCTTTACGATGTTGTAAATAATGTAAAATTATGGCATGTCTAATAAGAACAAAGAGGATAGCCACTAGACACGCTGTGTTTTATGCTTTAGAGCTGGTAGGCATAACAGTATTACAGCAGGTACTATTTTTCACAAGCTGCACACTAGGTCATAAATAAGACTAGAGCGGTGACCTTGTTGTAATATCGGTACCGCTTATCAATAGCAATAATGCGCAGCACTACGCCCTCCCAATAGACCCATAATTGGCTAAGAGAGCGAAATAGTATCTGCACCGCTCCCACGTTCCACGATCCGCGGTGAGCAGCGAGTGAAAACTTTTTAATATAGTTCCCTTCCTTATAATTTCTAAGGCTTGATTTGACCAAACTAGAATAAGGAATAAATAACAACTCTCTTCATACATTGTCATATTTTCAATTGAACAGCTCGAAAGTCTCTTGACCAATGGATGATGTAATACGTAGAATAGCTATTCGTTGCTTATTCCAGTTTGCTCGAATCCAGCACAAATAGTTTTGTAATTTGCGATAACAAAAATCATCTCAAAATAAATTATCATCAAAGATCTGTAGACCAAACAATTGCTCTATTTTCCTTCCGCCCAGTTTCAAAGAAGCACGTTTTTACAGCTGGCTGGTTCGACGCAGTTTTATTATCTTGTATCTTTTGTAACGCTATCTCGAACATCGAAAGCGCGTTAATTTTAAATCAAAAATTGACGTTGAATGCGTGCCAATAAGCTTGTAAATAAACCGTGATTTCACAGATATTAGATAGCTGATTTACTGAAAGGCCGTTACAGTTAGTTTCAAGGATTTTTGATAAATATGTATGTGGAAATTGGTAAGCAGATTTGAGATTTATTAGTCCTAAATGGGCCATTAAGACGGGGACATTATGCCGCGCCGTTTAGACAGGGTTAAATTATCCGACGACTAACCCAACAACTTCGTGATTTATATTCCGTCCTCGTAGGTATTTATTAAAAACAAAGCAATCAATAATTCGACCCACAGATTCGATCAAACTAGAATAATTAAGCAATGATTAACAATTATCTACATATGTAAATCGTATTTTGTAATTGAATATAATAGCTCGAGAATCTCTCAAACAAAAGACGATTTATGCGAAGAATAATTGCTAGTGCATGCTTATTCCAGTTTGGTCGCGTTGAGCTTTACATTGATTTATTTATTTACTAGCTGCGCCCCACGGTTTCACTCGCGTAAATCCCGATCCTGCGGGATTTACAGGATCAAAAGTATCCTATGTCCTTCTCCCGGTTCTAAGCTACCTCCTCACCAATTTTCAGTGTTTCAGTGGTTCAAAAAACCAAAAAACAAACATGAAAAACTTAAAATTATTACGAAATAATCGTATTCGTCGTATCACTTCGTTATTTTGTCCCAGAAATCATTTGATCAAATTCGATTTAGTAGGTAGTTGTTAAATTAACACTTTTAATATGTTGTTTTATTAATCAAAGAATATCTTTAGCATAGAATACCTATATCTTCCATATCTATGGCATAGTGTTGGTGGCTGATTCACCAACACTATTCAGGTGTATTAATTTATTACTATTACCTCTTCGAAATCAATGTTTAACGGAAACAATAAATTCCCCTCATCTCTTGTTTAAGGTTTATTGCTCAAGATTTTTATTAGATACATCTCCCAGTAAGAAAATCTTTCGAGGTGACATACTTAGGTAACAAGAGAGGCGTAAAGTGTCTACTGTGTTACCTTCGCCAGCATACTAAGCTTCCTAAAGGCAAGTTGAGCATTAGCATATATGTAAGAGCCAAAATTGACAGAGGATAATCTCAATAAAAAAATTAAAAATGCGAATAGGCCTTAGGTTATTGGTAGCTTCTGATAGACGATAAATATGTTAAAATGTGGTTAAACCTCAGTTACAACATTTTAATATATTATTCTCTAGCGATGTCTTCTAATTGGTAGGCGGGTTCTGAAACCACACTGGGCATATGAATTATATTACCTATCTTGCCATAATTGCTTCTATTCATGTTGATACTTATGTCGGGAAAGTCCACTCTCAATGCAGACCACTTTCAATCTTTCATCACTCAACATATGTGCCAGACATAACCAACAATTGTCTGCCAAGGGGCGTAACGGTGCATCCCAAGATTTATGCATCTTACATTATTGTCTGCGTTCTAAAACTAGGATCACAAAGATCACTGCACAACAATATAATTTTGATTTCATTGTATTAGCTTCACGATAAGGTCTAATATTGTTTGATATCATTTGCGTGTTTATTTTAATATTTGTATCGGATGTCTGTCTGGCTGTATATGGGTAGGAAGCAATCATCTGCATTGCTAAAATATTTAGCTCTTGCTTGCTGGTCAAAGTTAACCCCAGAGTTGCATTGAGTTTTGACACATATACTACGTTTTTAGGGTTTCGTAGTCAACCAGAAACCCTTATAGTCTTGTATGTCCACTGTCCGCCTGTTAGTCCGCGCCCTAGCTCAGAGACGCTTACTACTATGAAGCTGAAACTTTGCATAACGTTTACCTACACATTGACGACGCAGGCCCACCGACAGAATAGACGTATACCTACAATAATAGAAACATATTTTAGAGTAGGTACCTCCCCAACGAGTAAAATGGGGAATACTTTTTTAACTCTCGTCTACCCCGGGTAAACGAGAAATCAATAATCGTTAAATATTAAAAATTATCTTGCTCTATTCTAATAGACGATAAAATTATTGGAAATTGTTGGAAGATTTTTCTGGAAGAAGAATTATTGGAAGTTGGAAGAAGAATTATTGGAAATTGTTGGAAATCTTGAAATTATTGGAAGATTTGAAACACCACTCTTTAAAATTTGTTGGCAGTCGGAGTCCCAGCAAGTCAAGTTATAGGGCATAGAATGACCTGAAAACTTTGACACAAGGTGAGACACACTACAACACGAAAAGAAATGAAGAAGAACATCTATATACTACGAGCTATTGGAGAATCAGTGAACATGCTGGGTATTATACCTTATATGTACATATCTTGTGCTAACTTAGATTAAAGTTGTTAACAAAGTGTGCTCGCGACTTTGTCAGCGTTATTCGAACACCTATATTGCTGTGCAAAAATCGGGATTAAAAGTAGCCTTTGTGTTATTCCAGATTTTCAGACAGAGATTTTCATGGTAATCGGTTCAGCGGTTTTTTCGCGATTGAGTAACACACACACATACATACTCACAAACTTCGAGCTTTATAATATTAGTAGGATCTCTCTAGGAAACTTCCTATATTTATTTGATTTATTTATATAGGTACAGGGAAATGATCTCCGCTTTTACTGGTAAACGTTCACGATTAAAGAGTAGGTACGAATGTCTATACTCGTCTAAAATAAACAGATTGATCCCAAGTGGATTACCCACTTGAGATACGAAGTGTAAGTAATTCTCTGTAGGATTCTTGAATATTCAAAAAGCTCTTGCAGTTTTGCTTTAGTTAATTGGTTATGTACCTACCTCAAACGGACGAACAGACAGTGGAGTCTCAGTAATAGGGTCCAGTTCTTACCCTTTGGTTACGGAACCCTAAAAAGAAAGCCTTACAAGATTGCTCGCTTGTTCGTTTGTCTGTCTGTGCTGTGTGTTACAACCGATTTTTAACCGACTTCGAAAACAGGAGGAGATTCTCAATTCGACCGTATATTTACCGTATTCCGTATTTTCTCAGATAGGTATAGGTGAACCTTACAAGTTGAAAGTCTTTTCTTCCTTTATTATACGTAGGTATAGACTATAGATACGGTGTACTAAGACTGTCTATAGTTGCAGGTTGTAGCCAAAACAAAACAAAATCTTTAACACTACTTGACCGATTTTGATGACAAGATCTTGCAACTTCTAAATTCTGGGACAGCGGTCACATTACATCGTAGTATTTATAAAATATTTCTCCTAGAGCTCAAGTTAGAGCTTCTAAAGTTAACCGAGAAAAACTACGGCCTATAATTAGTTGGAAAAACTCCACTAAAACCAACAGCAAATCATAAAAACCTACCTTTAAAATATCGGTAACTAATCTAACACTTAAAACCACTGAATTAAATAATTATCATAATATTCGTTAACGCTAAAAGAAAATCTCATCCGAAAACACACGAAAAATCCGCCAAAATAATAAAAATCGTATCGGGAAAAAACACTTCAAACAAAAAAAAATCCGCGAAAAAGACAAACTTTGCCGTACAAAGGGTTAGCGCGTTTCTGTCCTACGTCCACGAGAACCAAGCCCACACTGAGTCTTTGAAACTTTGAAACAATAAAAATCATTTACATTTTCACACAGTTATCGCGGATCTTTCGTTGGTATCTAATAGCCATACAAGAGATACTGAGACACGAAGAATTAATTTGGCAACAGCACAGTGCCAAATGAATAATGTTGTTTGAATCGTTTGCATATAGTTAGTCAGTTTCCATGCTTGGCTAATGATCGTGATATAGATAAATAAATATTGCAGGACATTGTACGCCATCTAGCTCCAAACTAAGCAACTGGGCTTGTACTATGGGCACTAGACCACGGCTATACTATACTTATACTTTTTTTTAAAGATAAGTAAGATCTATGATACTCACTCACATACCTACCTATACTTCGTTTATAAATGAATAAATAAATATTGCAGGACATAGTACACATCGCCATCTAGCCCCAAACTAAGCAACTAGGCTTGTACTATGGGTACTAGACCACGAATATACCATACTTACTTTTTTTAAAGATAAGATCAATGATAATCACATACCTATACTTCGTTTATAAATAAATATTGCAGGACATTGTACACATCGCCATCTAGCCACAAACTAAGCAACTAGGCTTGTACTATGGGTACCAGACGGGTATTTTGTACTTTTTTTTAGAGATCTGATTTAAGATACTGTTCTTCGTTTATTAATTTGTAGACAACGATTTGACACATCTTCACAAAAGAAAAATGTGAAATTATAAAGAATCAAAACGTCAGAGCGTAGTCTAGAATTAATTAAATGTTGGTAACTGTAGTTAGGTACCTGTTTAGTTGGTTTCGTGTAGCCTCGGCATAGAATAGGGCTACTTCATATTTTCCCGTGGTAGGTGTCGTAAAAGGCGACTGAAGTGGGCTGGTGCCAGGCAGACACCACGTTCTGTAGACCTGGAAAAACGCACAAGTTCTCGAAATTTCCACGGGTTTATGACTTAGGTAGGTACGCGTGTGAAATAGGAAAGCGAACCCCGGGCTCTCGAGAGGGATGCAACCGGGAACATCGCTCGGATGATGATGGTGATGATAGAAGTATAAAAAATATCAGTATACGTAAGTCAGCCGGTACGATAGATATAAACTACGAGTATAGACGCAAAAAGTATACACAATTTTCTCAGTTCATAGAAACAATTTGAGTTTAATTCTGTACTCGCTCGTTGTAGCGAGTGTTGTAATAATGAAGCTATGTCAGCGTGTAATAAACCAATAAACAAAGAGGGTCATTAAAACTGCTATTTTCGAACGTCTGATGCTGGCTACAATATACTTGTAACTGGGTAAATATTCTGTAACTAAAACGTCTCAACAATGCTTCAACATTGTTAGCTGAGAAACCGTTTTCGTGCAATTCTGCCGAAAACGGTTCCTCAGTCTGCTAACAATGTTGAGGCATTGTTGAGACGTTACAGAATACCTGATAACTCTATACGAACAGAAGAATGCGACCTGATAACTCTATCTATACGAACAGAAGAAGAAAAAGCTTTTATTTCTATCAATCTCATACGCTACTTTAATGTTTAAGTAATTAAAGCAACGCGATCAAAACCGGGAAAATGAGTTCAATTTTAATCCAACATAGCGAGAACAAAATAAAAATCTATGGTTCAAAAATTGTTGGTATAGTTTTGCAAGAGTTTACTAACACTTCAAAGCTTGTAGCGAAACGTTGCCCAATTTCCAAAAAAAAACGTTTTATTATCTCAATTTTTTCGCTGAGGCTGAGGCGATGTTGAGACGATTTAGTTATAGAATACGGGCCCTGTTTAGTTTAGTACGTACTTAGTGACTACAAACTGTGTCAGTGCTACTTAGTACTACCACTACCAATAAAATCACAGTTTACCTAGTAGTTGGCGTCTCTCGGCGCGGCGTTTCTTACAATTTTGACATAATATTAAATACTTATACTAGCTTCTGCCCGGCTGCATGTCCTACAGAATACAGGATTAGGATAGGATTAGAATTATCCCGCCTTCTACTGTATGTGTACTTATTTTCATGTCTATCAATTTAATTAAAATGTTTTGTTGAACATGTTGAACACTGGGACCGGATTCAGGTGTCTATCGCTGATTCGGCGCGGTCGGTCCTCGGTATGTCTAAGGGAGGACGCAAGTGTGACAAGGAAACTTGGTGGTGGAACGACACAGTCCAGAGGGAGACTAGGGTGAAGAAAGCCCTCTTTAAAAAGTGGCAAGCGTCCAACTCTCCTGAAGATCGCGACGCGTACAGGTCTGCCAAACGTGCCACAAAGAGAGCAGTAGCCAGAGCCAGACGGGAACACTTACAGCCATTGTACGATAAGTTGGAAACGTCTGAGGGGCAGAAGCTTATTTATAAGTTGGCACGTTCTAGGATCAAAGCGGCACAGGATATATCCAAGTGCCGCTGTGTAAAAGATCCTAATGGTAACCTGCTATGCGAGGACCTCGCGGTGAAGGAGAGGTGGCGCTCTTATTTCCACGACCTGCTCAATAAGCAGTATAAAGAGGTGCAGCCACCGGAACTCCCTCCGAATCTAGGACTTGTGCCACTGATAACGCCTGAGGAGGTGCGCAAGGCTCTTCGCTGCATGAAGAATCGGAAAGCTGTCGGCGCCGATGGAGTCCCCATCGAAGTATGGAAAGCTATGGGTTCTCGTGGTGTGGGCATCTTAACCAACCTTTTTAACCGCATACTCGAGACCGGCAGAATCCCCGCCCAATGGAGACTGAGTGTTATCACTCCAGTGTTCAAGGGCAAGGGATCTGTGCAGGAGTGTGGAAGTTATCGTGGTATAAAGGTCATGTCCCACACCATGAAGCTCTACGAGCGTATAGTTGACTCTCGGATCCGGCAGGAGTGCACTGTCTCGGAGGGGCAGTATGGTTTCCGCCCCGGTCATGGTACCATGGACCCTGTTTTCGCCCTAAGGATCGTTATGGAGAAATACAGATCGAAGAATACGCCTCTGCATTTTCTGTTCCTGGACTTGCAGAAGGCCTTCGACTGTGTTCCTCGCGTGATGATCTGGTGGGCGCTGCGGTCCAAAGGGGTGCCTGAAACTTATATTGAAACCATCAGGGACATGTACCGAAATTCCGATTCAGTGGTGCGAACTGCTGTTGGTGACACTAAATCTTTCCCCATTACAGTCGGAGTCCACCAAGGATCCGTCCTAAGTCCGTTTCTGTTTAGCGTAATACTGGACGCACTGTCCGTAATCATCCGAGACGCACACGAGCAGCCCCCGTGGATGCTCATGTATGCTGATGATATTGCACTAGCGGACTCGGATAAGGGACGGCTTGGAAGGCGTGTAAATGCGTGGAAAGAGTCACTTGAGAACGGCGGTTTGCAACTCAACGTAGCGAAGACCGAATACTTGGCTAGCAATACCACAGATCCCACACCTGTCTGCGTAGACGGTCACATGGTCGAGCGGACAGACCAGTTTAAGTACTTGGGATCTGTGCTTCACGAGTCCGGCGACATCGATTGTGACGTCAAGTCCCGCATTTCGGCAGCTTGGGCCAAGTGGCGAGAGGTAACTGGTGTCATCTGTGACCCGAAAATGCCGGTTAAACTGAAGGGACAGGTCTATAAAACGATCATTAGACCTGCCCTTTTGTATGGTAGTGAGGCGTGGCCATTGCTTGAGCGACATAAGCAGGAGCTGCGTGTCACGGAGATGAAGATGCTGCGCTGGATGTGTGGAGTGACGCGAAAAGACCGCGTCAGAAACTCCCGCATCAGGGGCAGCCTTCATGTCCGAGACATTGCAGACAAACTGCAAGAATGCCGCTTACGGTGGTACGGCCACGTTCTACGAAAACCGGCTAGTTACGTGGGAAACAAATGTCTTGCTATGGCGCCTCCGCCCGGCCGCGGCAGATTGGGAAGACCCAAGAAGTGCTGGCTTGACGTTGTAAGATCGGATATGCGTGCTAATGGCCTCACTACACGGGATGCCGAAGATCGTGCGAAGTGGAGACGTAAAAGTAGGAAAGCGGACCCCGGGCTCTCGAGAGAGATGCAACCGGGAACAACGCTCGGATGATGATGATGAATTTAATTAAAATGTTTTATACAAAATTGGGGGGGTCCAATTGGGGGGAAATTTGAGGTGTATTTAGAAAAACCCTTTCTTAGAGGATGCATAAACAACACAAAAAACACTCTCTCAATTTCATGTCTCTAGGACCAGCGGTTTAGGCTTTGTGTTGATATGGTTCAGTGGGTCAGTTAGGACATTTAATTTTATATGTCAGAAGGTGTCACAGGAAAATATCTACTTAAATAAAATAAAACTTTATATTAATGGGGTTGCAAGAATGCTGATTCCGGCTAGTTACGTTTGACGTCGTAAGTGCTGATATGCGGGCAAATGGCCACACTACGCGGGATGCCGAAGATCGTGCAAAATGGAGACTACGTAACTCTAAGTAGAAAAGCGGACCCCGAGGGCAACTCCCGCAACCGGAAACATCGCTCGGCTCGGATGATGATGAGTTCTAGGTGAGCCCATGAGTGATGTGGCTATAGCCTTACAAAATATATTTTGTTGTACAAATTGCTACAACGGGCAGATTATAATTGCGCCTGATTTAAATTGAAAAGCAAAGTTACGTTTTGGGTATGATACTGCGATGAGAATTAAAACTTGTGGTCATGATGACCATGACCACAAGTTTTAAATCAAAATCATTTCAATTGTACAAAGTTTATTTTGCTTGATATGTTTGGATTTAAGTGAATTAAAACTGCGGGCTTATTATAGGTAGTTTAATATACTAATTGGGAGGTTTGAATCTCCAGCTGTTTAGATTAGAATCGATAGGGTTGTAACTTTGTTGAGATAGCTATAGGAGTGTGTAGGAGTAGATATTAATTATTAATTTAAAATAATGCTTCATAAAAAAAGTTTCTTACATTTATTTTTAATGCTATGGTTAGGCATATTAGAGTACAGTTTTTCACTCATTGCATACTGGTTATAAATCATAGTTAGTCAGAATTGCGAGGATATTACAATATCAGAAGCCGTATTTTTGAATCACTGGAATTAAATTCGTATGCGAAAGTTCGAAAGTTGTGTATGTGAGTGAGCGAGACCGCGCATCTATTCATTAGCCTTTTACATATGAAACAATTTTCTACGGGTTCAAAAATACAGTTCCAGTACTGCTTATCAATAGCAATAATGCTCAGTACTGTACCCACATAAAAGACACATGACTGGAAAAGCGAGCCAGATACTCTCTGCACATCTCTGATGTTTTACAATTTTGGTGTGTGCAATAAGTGAAAAACTGTACCTACTCTAGAAATATTCTCAAAGATACATCTTCAAGAATACACTTGAAGCAAGGAAACAAAGAAGAGCAAGTTCAAGCCTCACAGTCGGTGAATTGTAAAAGATTAATTTATTCTTGAGAATATTTCTAGTAAAAAAATAATTTACATCTTATATGTACTAACAGCTAAAAATCATAGATATTGTAATAGTGTTTCCGTTCCAGGTCCCTTATTTCGACAATGTCAGCTTTTAACCGCAGTTTAAGGATTTCTCTCCAGATTGCTTCACGGTGCTCCTTGTTAACGATCCCCATTCGTAGAAGGGTGTTGTCATTTAGACGGACAAGTGCTCGCCCTGTGATGTCATGCTGTACAGAAAAAACATAAAATGAATTCGAAGATCTCATCAGTATCTGCAGTTCTTTCCCAGTAAGCATTTCTGGTAATAATATTGATTTTTTCAAAATGTATCACTGAAATTACAACTATTCAAGGCTTCTCATTTGCACCTTCTTGCTACATTAAGTCAGGGTTTGAAAAAGGTACTAGCTTCATAATTGATTGGGGCATTTACAACCTAACCTAGTGCATAGGCACCCCATTCAATTTTGAGCTTAGTTGGTTTGCGCGTCTACGTATAGATTTAAACTTTCAAACCAGTTGAGCTCTAATTGTGGTACATACAAACAAATACAAAAGATGTGTTTGGTTTTGCAAGTGATTCACTTACCTCATTAAATCTTTCCCAATACAAATTGTAGTAATCACTGCAGTGCCTTCTTAGCCATTTTTGTACATCAGCCTCTGTCCAGCTGCAGACAGGTTTAGGGCGAGTGGTTTTAGACTGAAACGAACAATAATAGTCGTAAATATTTGATTATTTTTTACCGTATTGATGCTTCTCATTCAATGCGTTTACTTTGGGTTTGTTGTTGGAGTTTGAACTTGATTCTTCAACCATTATGAAAAGGCGTTATCATAGTTTACAACAAGTACGAAGTAAAAGATTATTTGACTAGATTTATTGGCTCAAAACTCATTTATTAACAAAATAAATAAAATTGTTTTTGTTTTGAGAGCGCAGAAAACTTTGACACTGGCAGTAATACAGTATTTGACATTGAAAACTTGACTGCAGTGATCGTTTGGAACTGTTAAAGTCATAAAAGACTTTCGGCGGGAAAGCGGAGACAACATGTTGTGCTCTAATTTTATTTTCGTTAAACTATGTTGTAAACTCGGTTAAATTGTGTAATTTTGGTGTAATCTTATTCAATTTAGTTCCGTGAATGTGCACAAGTGTAGTGAAAACAAAATTGAGTGTTAAACATGAACTTTCCGTCGTTCGCGCAGAAGATCCTTGAAGGTTATAGTAAAGTTGCCACCGCTTTACCATAGCCCCTGACTTGAACTATAGCCCCGATCGGGCTAATTTCATGCAAAATACTTGATACTGGCAAGATGTACAAGATGTACGACGCCAAAACTATATTGAAGAAGTCATAAAATAGAATGTCAAGTTTCGCTGTCACTGTCAATTTGCTGTCAATTTTCTCATTTTGGTTGCTCAAAAAGAAATGTTGCGAAAAGGAACTGCAATCAGAAAATCATAAAATGCAACTGTAAAAGCTCTAAAAATGTCTCAAAATTTACAGAAGAAGCCCTCGAAGGGCATTTTGAAGTCCTCGCGAAGTATCGATGGTCAGCAGGACAGTGCTCCATCTACAAGTAAACGACCGAAGGAACAACGATTCGATGAAATGAATATTATTGAGACTTTTCACCCGGCAAATAAGGATTATGGACATATGAAGGTAAACGAGCCTAAGACGCCTTATTCGGAGACTGCTGAGGGAGATGTGACGGAGCCTCAAGACGAATTGGACGCTAACATATTGGCTGCAAAGCTAGCGGCCAGTATGAACAAGCCTCCCAAGTGTACAGAGAGCTGCAGCAGTGACGAGGATATGGACGAGCCAGAAGAAGTGCGTGAGCGACGGGTGGAGTTCGAGAAAAAACGTAAAACGCACTATAACGAGTTCCAGGTAAGGTTAATTGATCATTGCTAATTATCTAGCTAGGTAGTAGGTATAGTTTTACAACACGATGTAGGCGGGTGTTATACAATGTAAAGATTGACGGGAAACAAGTCAAGCTATTTATAGAATACTTAAAGTACCTCTTGAAGGAAGGTGGTAGTTAAAATGAATCTGTTGTCATAGGTACTAAGATTTATAACTGCTCACAAAAACACCTGCCATTTATTTACATTTACCTGCACATACTGTTTTGGAATACTTACTTTAAGGAAGACAAAATATTATGCACTAACACAGTTAGAATATCTGATGACTGGGGTCAAATACGTCACATCACAATTACCTACATGGACTAGTGCTAACTATGTAAATTTAATAGGAAATTTTTAGAAATCTAGTTATCTAGAAAAGTTGATGCTCTTGTATGCAAGAACCGCTGAACCAATTGTGATGATACTTGGTATGTAGATAGCTGAAGATTTGGAATAACACATTGGCTACTTTGAAACTTTTGAAATTTGTTACATATTTTATAGCCCAAAAACTTTATATAAAGTTTTGCACTGTGATGCCAGAGCCAAGGATCTTTCAAAAATATAAGTATTTCAAAGTAGGTACTGTCCTTTAGATTTAAATGCTACGGGAATTTTGTCTCAATGACAAAGTACTGAATGCCTTATTTGTATTAACATGTGAAAAATATGTAAATTTATAATAGCCAATGTCTACCTGATATGAATATTAAGGATCTAGTTTATAACAATGATATCCATGTGCTCTGTTTTCTAAGATTTTGTATGGTATATGTATATGTTCTATACTAGCTGCGCCCCGCGGTTGCGATCGCGGAAGTTTCGACCCTGTGAGAATATCCACCAGCTTAAGTCGTAGCACCAAATAGACTTGTCCATTTTCCAAATGTAGACAAGTGCAGAAACTATGGAAGACGGGTCATATCTTGTTCCACTGCCTTGCCATCTTTCTCCTTCTGGATGAGCATGCTACGTCTTAGACAGTATCATCACTTACTTACCATACGGTGAGATAGTGGTCAATATATCAATTACAGATGGGCCCACTATGGGTTTTGGCTACTAGTTGGTTTTGAAATTGCCGCGTAGTCTGCAATGCAAATCACTATAATTCTAAGATATTTGGGTTAGTTGTCATCAAAACTATCAAATAATAGTTCAACCCGAGCAGTGGTGATTCATGTTAAGGTGTGCCCTGGCTATGACGTGTTTGTTTACGTTTTTCTGACTACTCTACTACTAATTAAATAAAATAATGTTGTTGTAGACTTGGAAATTTAGTTTAGAGAAAAAAAATGTATTCGAAAATTCTGCACCCAACATGACTTGAACCTGTAGCCCTTACAATTTCATTGAAAATAATTTTCAAAAAACACCGGCCGTTTTCCCGTGTGTCTTCTCGGGACCACGGCCAGTGTGATCCGTTTGGCAAAACGTCGAGGTAATTAAAAACAATGATTATCTATAACGCGATCTAGATCCGTGTCTAATAATAATGATGGACGGAAATCGAGTAAGCTTAAAAAGTGTGGTTGGGTTAAGATATTTGAAAAACATTTGAAGAAAAGTGAATCGAACCGGCAAAGCTTAATCAATCAACTATCAATAATGTTATCTGTAAATGAACTCTTGGGCTATTTACGTTGCATGTACCTTTATGTTGTTGTTATAACTGATAATAACTGATATTATACTTATCATGTTGATATTGATAATTTAAACTAGCAATATAGGTTTCCATACCAAGTACTGTGTCATTCCATTACCAATGACGTTTCATAAAAGGATACCTACTTGGTCTCCATACAAACACAGGCCACTGTTTCCTCTGTGAATAAAGACATTAGAGCAAAAAATATGTTTATGCCATAAAACATATCTGCCATGACTCATGTCTCTCTAGGATCAGCGATTTGGGCTTTGTGTTGATATAGTTCAGTCAGTCAATCAATTAATCAGGACTTTGAATTATGTATGTATAGCTAGATATAGATAAGCCTAGATTTTTCTTCTGTTTTCGCGATGTTGTATTGAAATTAAAGACATTTTTCGGTTTGAATCGCGTGGTTTTTATAACTTTTAGCATTGTTACAACGCTCAACGTTTCGAGACCTTTCCAGGTCTCTTCTTCAGGATAGACTAAGATGTGTTAGATAAGCCTGTGAGAAAAACTTGTATGCAAAGTGGTCTGGGTAAAATATTAATATAATTTTCATTTATTTTCAGTTTTCATAATTTTATGTTTTCATGGTTTTCAGGCTTTACAACTGGCTCGGCAACTGATGGCGCAAGAAGACGACGAGGATGATGAAGACAAGCCCGATAAGTCTACATGACTTGCTTTAAAACAAATGAGACTATATCCGTAGTCGAGTTGCAATCAATATAAAATCTATTACTGTCAATGTTCTATAAAGAAAGATTCATGTATGTAACTTAGAACACCTATGGTACTACAGCATCTTAATTATTGCTACGAACAAATTAAAAATTAATCTTTCTTAAAAACTTGCGATCAAATGTATTGGAACTAGCAGAGACAGTGTTTACCTGCATAACTCTCGATCCCACGGTATTTTCCAAAAGCCCTTTTCATAGTGGATACCTACCAAAGAACACACTCTCCAAATGTCATGTCTCTAGGACCGGCGATTTGGGCTCTGCATTGATATTATAACGTTGAGTCAATCAAGACTTTGATTTTGATATGTAAGTATAGATAGAAGATAGTAGATATTCAAAAGAAGTGTTAACTACAACATTGGAGTGTTCAAGTCTAGAGTAAATAAGTTTCTTCTAAGCAAGCGTGATACACCGTGGACCTCATCGTCGCTTCCCATTAGGTGAGATGAAGTTTTGCTAGCCTATTTCAAGTACAAAAACAAAGGTACATTTTGTTCCCAGACCAATCGATATACAGAATGCATTGGGTTAAACAGGCTTTTCAAAGATACAAACTTATGATGAAACCCAGTATCTTCAATTTAGATTTGATGTTATTTGATTGTGCAGTAGTTGGCGCACTCGCCCGGCAGGCGAGGGGCACAGGTTCAAATCCTGTCACGGGAAAATTTTTGATGATGCTTTCCTTTTTGTAAAATATTTCTACCATAGACCTTTTTATCTGGGATTCATTTCAACCTAGTTACACCTGTTTCTGAGCAAAACAGTGACACGCAGACAGACAGGTGGACATGTCAGTAATCTTAAAAGGGTTCCTCTTTTACTTTTTGATATACGGAACTTTATTTCCAGACTTTTCAAGTGACTTAGTTACATGAATCTTCCTCAGTTATGTACTTATTAATTTAATAAACATTGACAGTAATATGAATAGCTCCTGCAACAATATTTATGAATAAAGTGTTCGTTATTTCCTATTGGACAATTAAAGGCTTTGAAAGCCCTATTTACCTTATAAAATGTGGTTTACATTTACCGTTAAAAAGCATGTTAAAATATGTAGTTGTAACTTGCAGCGCCCCACGGTTGCACCCGTGTAAATTGCGACCCCGCTGTATTATGGGAATAAAAAGTAGCCTATGAGTTATTCAACATCTCCAGCTATCTATATTTGAAGTTTAATTGCAATCGGTTCAGTAGTTTTTGTGTGACGAAGCAACAATCACACATACACATGAACTCTCACCTTTATAATAGTAGGATAGGATTTGATTGTCATTTTGTCAATGCACAATATATTTTTCTATAATTCGTATTTGCAGAGAGTATGTTTAGCTTCTATCTTTTCTTCTTGGCCCTTATTTTTATAAGAAATCTAAATATATGGCCTTGGTTTAAGGTCAGGATACGGAAGGCTTCTGGTAGACGATATTTTTATTCATTAAAAGTAAACATCCTTTAGTAAATTGTTAAAACCTGATGATAATCCATGGTTTATACTTAGATTTCATTTTAGTAATAATCGTTATTTAAGTGGAGTTTTTGGTGGGCTAGTCGAGGCGTATACTTCTCTTACATCGAGGGTAAAAAAATGCCGCATTTCCACCCCTTAACATAATCCGAATTCAATGTTTTTTGCGTAATTCCATTGTTTAAAAGTGAATTAGGTTTAAGCTTTTCATCTTTAGGGTTCCGTAGCCAAATGGCAAAAAAACGGAACCCTTTTTTTCAGTTACAAAAAATAAAAATAAAACTTATACAACAGTTTAGGTCTCATTTTTTGTGAGAAAATTCAAACAAAAAAACATCGAAATCGGTTAATGTTAAGGGGTGGAACAGAGGTTTGTATAGAGTCACGTGTGAAATAGCCCCCTTAAGCCGCACGATGTATTTACTTGCGTTTTCTTAAATTGAAGAGAAAAATCAAAGGTGTTTTCTTCTATACCAACCAAAGATTTGGGTAATAAATTAACACCTCTTTAGAACCAACATTTACAAAGGTGAATATCGAAGTGTTCTATAACGAATTCTTAATTACGACAGATATTGGTGATTGCCGATTCCTGTGAGGAAATAACGCCTTTAGTTACGCGCAATAAGATTCTAAATTGTTAAATGAATGATATTTTTTCTATATTGTACGTGGGCCCAAAATTTGCTTCAAAGTGTTGTATTTAATATTTTCTAATGCTAACCATAATGTAAACTTTTAGTATTAGGTATTATTCGTAGCTTGTTAGAAATTATGAATTTTGAGTAATATTTTTTCATAGTGTTTACTTTAACATTTTGTCGCCAGTCATCTACCACATAATTGTCTAAAAAATAGATACTATTTCGCTTTTACATACGTATTTTGTCGGTACAGGACATTAGAAGAAAGATGAACAGTCAGACGCAAGCCATTGGTTTTTCAGCCTGTAACTAGTACATACTATTTTGCCATCGACATTTTGCCATTGAAATTTTTCATTAGCATTTTGCTCATCTTTCATGTAGGTATCAGGCCTGAATTGTACAGAAAAAGCGTGGTGAAGCCACGGCGCAGACATAATGCCGTTTCAAAAAGTTTTCAAACAAAATATACTGAAGCGACGCGATGCAGCCACGCCGCTTTGTCGCATGTGCCAGTGACGCGACTGGAGCTATTACCACAAAGTTAACTGGCTTTTTAGTCAACAAGAAATTGTCTACGAAACCCTAAAAACGTAGTTTATATTCAAGTTCTGTGTTTCTAATCATTTACAGGAGCTTCAAATGATTTACTTATATGGTCTAGTACAGGGGCTCCCTAACTTATTTGAGCCACGCCCCCCTTCGACCATAAAAAAAAATCCGCGCCCCCCCGTCCTACAGTCCAGATTATCAAGTTAATAAAAAAAAATTATAACAAAATAAGTACTTATTGCTCATTGAAGTTTTACAAAGCCATACAAAAGGTATTTGGTAAGTAGTACCAAAGATTCTTGACAGGCGTCAATTTCAAATATTTTCATCGGTCATATCGAGCAGTCTGGAATGCATTCTCTCAGCGATCCCGCGTGGCCCGCGCCCCCCTGGAAAGGTCTCTACGCCCCCCCTGGGGGGCGCGCCCCGCACTTAGGGAATCACTGGTCTAGTATTTGTAAACGAAACGAAACTGTTCAGAAGTGAGCTGACTTTAAGCGTTAGGTATACTGTTACGTACTTAGAAGTTTAAATATCATCTTAAAGCTTAGGAATTTAATTTGTCTTATAAAAAAATTGGCTTCCAGCATAACAGATTTTAATTGCTAAATTTTTGTATATTATGTGCCAATCTAATATTTTTTGCTGTTTTTTCTGTAAATTTATTTTTATGATGGAAAGATATGTAAGAACTTAGATGTAGCAATATTAATTGATACTTATGGGAACGATTGTGATAAGGTTTGATGTTTGTATTCATGCAATCAGTAGGTATAATAAATAAATAATGTACAGTTTCAAAATAAATATTAATATTTATGAGCGATAAAGATTTATTATTTAAAATGGTCAAAGTCCTTATTTTCAGTATTTAAAATTAGAAAGTTGAATAGTCTTTTAAGATTGTAAGACTACTTATACAGCGGGCCTAAAATGCTTATATTGGACAAATCAGCACCCGTATTATCTATATAGTGGACAACTCAGTGTCATAGGCACTATGCAGTACATTGCTACTTCGCGATAATCACTGGTGATTACCACGTTACGTCAAAGCAGCCATGCATAATGCCTATGAAACTGCGTTATCCACTAGATAGATATACGAGGTCAGATATATTTTTAAATTCAGATTTAACAAGATTTTAGGAAAGCGCGCTTAATCGTAACATACGGTTCTACAAAAGAATGGAAATTGTATTTTAGGCCTGCTGATTTGTAGGAATAGTATAGTTTTCACTCGCTGCACATCGGACGTATATCGTTCACTCTTCCTCTCATCGTCATATGGGCAGGCGCAGTGCTGCGCATGAATGCTATCGAATTTGCGACATGCTCACCGCTCTGATATATGAATGACTTGGTTTGCAGCGAATGAAAAGTAAGGTAGTACCTACTTATGTACATTGTTACTTACTAGATACTTATATTATTAACTATATACTTAAAATAGATACCTAGTAATCCTTAGATTAGTAGATACTTATATCTACTTAGATTACTAGGTCTATCCTATTTTTAAGTGCCCTCAAAAGTCATACATTTGAGATATTTCTTAAATATTTAAACCGTACGAATTATTGTTACTAAGTAAGTAGTTGTGTGTGCATTAGTTATGTACCTAATCTATTGGTGGAAAATGGATATTAGGTAAGTATACATACCTAAAGTATACAGACAGAGCTTGTTTACTTTAAAGCTTCAAATAGGTACACAACACTCAGAGCTAGACCACGCCTACAGCCTACAGCACACAATTATGGGGACAGTCTACCTACTTTTTTCTTCATACAAACTATACAAACGTAATCGACTGTTTCCTCCCTGGATATAGACTTTAAAGAGATAATGTTTATGCTACAAGTCCTTTAACAGCCATGACATTGCCCCTACGTTTTGATTTTTTCATTATCTAAGTTTACAGATTTTTTTTCTATTCTAATTAGAAAAAAAAACCCAAAACGCAGGGGCATGGTCATGGCAGATCTAGGTTTTATGGCATAAACATATTTGCTCCAATGTCTTTATACAGCAGGGGTTCCCTAACTGGGGGGCGCACCCCCCAGGGGGGGCGCAGAGATATTTACAGGGGGGCGCGGGTCACCTGTGTAGTTAAGTATAAAAACCGTCCTGCGATCGCTGAGAGAATGCATTCCGGCTCGAACGGCTCGATACGACCAATGAAATTATTTGAAATTGACGTCTGTCAAGAACATAATATTGGCCCCAGTCGGCCAATGTTAAGATCATGTAAATACCTTATCAGCCTCTACCTCTACCAAGGTATATTTGGTACAACTTGCCAAATACCTTTTGATTGACTTCGAAAACTTTACTGAGCAATACTTATTTTGAACACTTTTCTGGCCTGATAATCTGGACTGGACGGAGGGGGGGGGCGCGGATGTTTTTATAAGGTTGAAAGGGGGCGCGTCTCAAATAAGTTAGGGAACCCCTGTCATACAGGGAGGAAACAGTCGACTACGTTTTTATGGAGAAAGAGTAGGTAGACTGTCCTCTTAATTAACTACACCGACAATATCTTTATATGTGTGCTGTAGGTGTGCTCTAGCTCTAATGTCGTATTTGATTTGAATATTCTATAGATATATATATTTTGGAGGTAGTTTTGTGCTTTGGATGTTGCGAGTCATTTTGGCATTTACTTTTCAGATTCAGGCTTGTTGTATTTTTCAATAATGATTGTAAGTTTAATAAAAGTTTTTTTTAAATATAGGATAATGTTCAGAACCTAATCAAAATTGTTTTATTACCTATAGTTCCTTTGTATGGGCAAAGATGCAAGGGGAGCGCCCGGTCTTCTTTTATTTATTAAGTACTATGGGACAGAAGTCATTTAGGGCTATATTTCACCGGGACACCATAGCGGCGCAACCAGTCGCCGCTACCAACAAAATGTATATAGCTCGTGTAATTGGTTGCGCCACCAAACGGACACCAAGTGAGTAACTCTCTATAGAGCTGCATACATTTTGTTGGTAGCGGCGACTGGTTGCGCCGCCATGGGAAATATAGCCCTTAGGTACAACTCTGCTTGTGAACCGTTTGACCGCTACCTCACGGGGTCGTAACTTGCGGTCTGAGATGTAGCCCGCTTACCTACCTAGATGATAGCCTTTACATAAGATAGGAACAAGGTAGTACTAAGGGGTAATTTTCCATTCCAACATTCCACTGCTATACATCGGAACATTCGGAACACTACCACAGATATAAAGATAAGCACTTTATCACAGTTTACCTAGTATAGTAGTGCACCTCGGCGTTCGCTTACTATCTTTATTGTATCGAAAACATAGGTAACACAATGGACGGCCTTATCGCTATAGGGGAAATCTCTTTATAGGTATTACGGGTAGTGTCAAAGAGAACCTAGTATACCTATGTAGGTATATTATTGAATAACCCAAGAGGTGTCAATTCGTGACCAAAGCTTATCATCACTAAGTTCTTGCCTGGTAAGTGTGCCACCCAAGTACAGTTTAATTTTGAAAAGCAAATGTACATACCTAACATATTTACCCTACGTAGGTATGTACCTAATCATTTTGATTATTTGCGCCAAATTTGCTTACGTTTCTTTCTACGTAAATTTTAACTCATAAAATCAATGGTTATGGCTTTTTTAACGCTATATATAATATAATACATAATATGACGTTCGACACATCGACATAACGTAACAACTGTTTTTTATTTCTCTTTTTCCTGTTTGTTAATTCTCAAATAAATTTTAACTAAAAAATTAAATGTTTATAAATAATAAAAATAAACTAATTTCAAATGACAGCTAACTAGTGAGAGCGTGTAACGGAACGTAATTTTATGGCGTTTGTATTTTGTTTGAAAGTGCGAAACGTCGTCTTGACAACGATATTGGTGATTTTACGAAATATTTTACTGGTTTTACTATGAATTTGTTAAATTATGGATGATCCTCACAATCAAACACCAGAAACAGCGGACTCTAAGGTAAATCAAATATGATAATAACAAATATTTCAACATCAAAGGTGAGCGTTTATTGCAAGATATTTTTAATCCCCGCAACGTTAAAAATAGGCTCGAAATGCATAGCTGCACCGTTTCTTCTACCTAGAAGATGTTAAAAAGGTTGCAATCACTGATAAAATTCGTCAAATAAGCAGATATAATTCATAAAATCATTGCGAAAACCCTACCATGAGAACGCGCCACATTTTCGTAACCGAGCAGTTTATTTATGGTTTTTTTATTTATTTTTAGAACATTCTTCCGGATGTCGTGCATTCTCAACAGATACCTACCTCAGGAGCAGTAGTAACCGAGGAATTAGCCGCAGGCACAGATGCGAGTCAAGGAGATGAAATAATTGTTCAAGATGTTGAGGACACTCAGAACGAATCTATTTCTGAGCATATTCCTTCCAAAGCCGAATATTCCACAAGCTCTGAACACGAAGACCAGAATAAGTTCCTTGAAGTGGAGACTGCGCATGAGAAAGCCTCACCAAATAGCTCAGTGAACCTCCCCCTACCTCTGTCTCCAACCAGTGATAACCAAAGCACACATGATCCCAGTAAAGTAAGCACATCATGGCCTATAGACGTCAATGCTGTCTCCGACATCCACCTCATAAGTGAAGAAAGTCCAGTTAACTTAGCTCTTTCCTCTGATCTCTCAAAAGAAATCAAATCCCAGGCCAATTCTCCTAAACTAACTGAACAGGAAGTCAGTCCACAAGAATCTCCGAGAAGTGATAATTATCTGGACTCTTTGAACCAGGTTAGCGAAAAGTCTGATGAATCACAAGATGTCGAACAAATATCAAACAAGAGTAAAAGTAATGAACAATCACCAAATAAAACCAGTTCAGGGTCAGAGGAGATCATAAAGCTAGATATAAGAGGACAAGCAGCTCCAAAGTTCCTGCCGTTTCCCTCTGCCAAAATAATATTTGGACCTCCTCCCGAAGGAAGTACAATTATTGAGCCAAGTACAAAGCCAATACCAGTATTCCCAAACCTTTTGTCTCCCTTCCTAGTTGGTGCCAGTGAAACTCTCAACATAGAAGAGATTTTCGACAATATACCTACAAAAGATATTGTTTCGCCTGTGAAATCTTTAGAACTTGACTCGCCAGAGAAGTCTACAGATTTCAAAAATTTAAACGAAGAGTATTCTTTCGAAAAGTCACCGGATTTGTCGCTTAAAGAGAGCTTGAGCGATAAAACAGAGCAAGGTGATCTATTGGTTGAAGAAGTTTTAGTTAATGATGAAGTGAGGGAGAAGGAGAATGTGAATGAGTCGTTACCTCCTAAATCAATGCCTGTTGAAGAGACTATGTCATTTAGTACTTTGACAACAGATTATAAAACAATTTGTGAAGAATATCATGCTAAGGTATTGGATAATGTATTGCAATTTTGTGCATGAATGCAACATCACGTTAAAGCTAATCACAATCACTAACATTGCATGCAGTGTTTTTACTCACAAATTCTATAATTATTTTTATTTATTATAATAATAAATAAGTATAAGTTTACTAAAGCTTACATTAAGTGTTTTTGTTTTGTTCTTTTTAATCTTACCATAAATTGTGCGTAATTAAAATCTTAAGTAAATGCTTGAAAAAGGTAAAAAGGTTGTTCCTATGTTGGTAATTTTATGCTAAAGTTTATGGTAGTGTGTTGGGTATTGATTTGCCAAAAACCTTTGTTTCTTATGTAAGTTATTCTCAAGGTGAACAGTTATTTCATAACATCAACTTTTGTTTTAATTTATTAGGGGTGGGTTCGACCTTTCACTTAAGTTCTGATATACTTGTGTTATGTTTTGTGTTTCAAACTTTGGTCTTTTTCAATATCTTTTGTTTGTCTTTTTCTCTTCATTTACTAGTCTCAAACCTTGCTTTTATAAAATGTGTTTTAAGGCCAGACCTGGTTTAAACCATGATTTAGGCATAGTAAATCATGGTTTAAACTAGGTCTGGCACTTGAAACTCATTTTATAATAGCATGGAAAATGTCTTGGCATCCTGGTTTACTATTTTATCATACTATCTTATCGTTTTATGTTTTCTTATAATCCAACTCTGACTGTTATGGAGCAGAATAAACATTAACCCTCTTACTAAACGATGATTAACAGAAGACTAAGTTATGTAACGTTTGTTTCTGTCTGTGAACTTTGAAACTTCATGTCACAGTAAAAGACAAACAATACCCGGTTTATGCAGCTGTCGTTTATAAGTAAGAGGATAAAATTTGAGGGCTACTTAGATAATTGAGCAGCTTCTCAATTCAAAATTATTTGAATTATGTCTAGGAGATGGCTAGTCCTTAAATTTTAAGTAGCGCTACAGAAAATAACTTAGTACCTAGCTAGCTAGTTTTAAAAACTTTTATAACTCTTTGCTTAAAACTTAAATAAAAGATAGTCATTTATTACTGGAAAGGTACTGGGAATGTTAAAAAAAAATAGTCAGAGTTGGTTACATATGCTCACAATCATTCGCTTCGGTGTATGTATTCATTGCTGTCTGTCTTTCAGCTTGTGCACTTGGAGGACGCAATCACCCAACGTGACGATCTAATCGAAGAACTGACCGTCTCCTTACAGAGATCCGTCAGGGAGCGAGATGACTTACGCACTGAGAACAACCACCTAATTAATGAAGTACAAACCCTCCAGCATACACTCGGTGAAATGTCCGAACATGATACCTTTAAAGGACAACTCTCAGACTTTATCAAATACCAAACTCTAGTCAAAGATGATAGTACAAAGTTTTACTCTGCTCTAATGAGCGGTGGGTCTTCTGTCCAAAGTTCTAACGGTGAGCGAGATAATGATAGAGAAGAAATAACTGTCAACTATTCTAAATCTGATCTTAAATCTTCTGACACTTCCGACGACTTCCAAACGGGCTTCGAGATTAAAATAGGAACAGTTATTAATAAATTTGACGAGTTTATTGAAGAAAATCTAAGGAATAAGTTAAGGGAGAGCTTAATTCAAGTTTTATGTGACGAATTGGCTAAGATGAGGATCGATTTTGATACTGAGATGAAGGAAATAGAGACTCAGTTAGAACAGGACAAGAAGTCGTATGCTCTGGAAACTAGGCGGTTGAGAGAACTCCTCGCTTCGGTGAAAGCTGGGAGTGTAGACATTGAAGAATTGAGACAGGAACTTAATATAAAACATGAGAAAGAGATGCAGAACCTAAGAATTTATTTCGAAAAGAAATGTTCTGATATGGAAAGGAGGTATGTAGATATTATGCTTTTTATATCTTCTTTCTGCCCTTATCCCAAATTACTTGTGGTTGCAGTAGGTAAGTCTTCATTACTGCAAATAGATTTGGCAATATTTTTTCGGCTGGCCTCCTTGGGACTGAGCAATTAACCTGCCACCACGCGGGGAGAACTCCAGGTGCGCTAGACTGCCCCAGATCCTTTAGTCGCCTTTTATGATACCTACGCAAAGACATGGGGTAGCCCCTTTTCTATGCCAGGGCTACACGGCAATATGCTTCTTAGAAATGTGATAATATTTTATGGGGTAGCCCTATTCTAAGGTATGATAATATTTTACCCTTTTCTTTCAATAATAGTAATTCCTATAATCTGTTTTATGCAATCAAGGCCAATGAGAACGTAAGTTTATTCGTTACTTTGCATTAATTAACCGATGGTGTAGTGTAAGTAATGCGGGCGTAACTACCCAAGGATAAAATAAGTTATGCTTGAATAATTTCACCTAAAATTAGCATACCTACTACACAGAACAGTTTCACCATTACATCAAAAGGCACAACTGTATGTCTGCAAAGGGCATTTATGTAATTTCTGTACCTAGAATCCTCTCCATTACTTACCCAATCCTACTAATATTATCAACGCGAAAGTTTGTATGTATGTATGTATGTGACTTTGTTACTCTTTCACGCAAAAACTACTGAACCGATTGCGATGAAACTTGGAATATACATAGCTGGAGACCTTTTATCCCGATATTCCCGCGATATCGGGACTTACGCGGCTGAAACCGCAGGGCGCAGCTAGTAGGTACTATAATTGTAAAAGTTTGTGTGTAAGTAATAAAACGAGTATGTTTGTTACTTCTTCACGCAAAAACTACTGATCGGATTACGATGAAACTCGGTACGGAGATAGCTGGATATCTGAATTTAAACATAGGCTACTCAAGACATATTCCCACAAGACATAACTAGTAATCATTATAATTCCAGTTACTCCGAAGAAGTATGGCGGCGTTGCGCGTCGCTCGCCGGGTCTGCCTCGTCGCTGGAGGCGGATGCAGGCGGCGACCACGTTCGGAGGCGCACCCGGAGCGCTGAACTACCTTCTTTGTCCCTTGAGGTACCTATACTAAAAATAGATAGATGGATATCTTTAAATGTATATATCAAAGCTTAAAATTAAGTTGCACAAAACTGAGAGATGCCGAGGATAATTTTTTTAAGATTGAATTTGAGGGGTAACTTTAATTCAGTGGGTTGTTTCAAACTGTCTTCTGAAGACATGTACCTACTGTTAAGGTTGAGATCAATGGATATCTATTTTTTTTCTCCAGTCGACGCCGCTAGAGCAAGCGGTACGTCAAATCAGCAAGAAATATGAACAACAAATAGAAGAAATGAAGACAGAACACGTCGCTTACGTTGACGAGCTACAAGCGAGGCAGAGGGAAGTCGTGGCCTCTCTTGAAGACCAGGTATATTTGGTATTTTATACCTTACTAGCTGCGTCCCGCGGTTTCACTCGCGTAAATCCCGTTCCCGTAGGAATATCGAGATAAAAAGTAGTCTTTGTTACTGCTTGATAATGTAGCTTTCTATGAGAGAAAGAATTTTTGAAATCGGTCCAGTAGTTTTGGAGCCTATTCGTTACAAATAAACAAATAAATCTTTCCTCTTTATAATATTAGTATAGTTACCTACGTAAACGGCCTCTGTGGCTCGTCGTCGGGCGAAACCCCGACTGCAACGCAGAAGGTTGCGGGTTCGATTCCCGCTGTAGACAAGTATTTGTTATGCTAATTTTTGAATTTAGGGCTTCTTAATTGATTGTCGCCTAAATATACTTAAATGCTTAAATAATACTCAAACAGCTGTTAAACTAAGCAGCTGTTAAACTCAAAAAATTCGCAAACGTTGGTTAATCAAAAGTGTGGATTGATCTATTTACTTATTTTTAATTAAGAACCTGCTTAATTATTTGAGTTGCCCTTGAATTTTAAGTTTGTGGCTTGCCAGACTAACAAACAATGCTGTTTGCTAGTCCCTGGATAACTTATGTATATTGTTCTATTTTTCCAGCTATCTCAGTTGAAGTCACACATACAAAACAGCGATCCGAACGTTCTTTACCCACAAGACATCGATTTGGAACTCGAAAAGGTTAATTTGTCTTAATTTTTTTGCCGACGTTAGAGCGTGAAGCTTTAGTTTTTGTGGCCCATAGTAATCAACTATTTACAGCCAGTTTTTTCATTAACAGTAACAGCATAGTAGAAAGAAATAATAGTGTGAAAACTTGCCTATTTACTGAAAACGGGCTTTGATAAGTCATGTGCCATATTTTCTACAGTTTACTACAACTTATGTGACCTTTTGCTACAACGTCTGTGACCTTTCCTACAACTTATGTGACCTTTCCTATAATTTATGTGACCTGTCCTACAACTTATGTGATTGGTCCTGGGAAACAGTTATATGAAGTTGGGCTACTGTAATAAGCGCCGAGGTGCATAATACCAGGTAAACTGTGGTAACAATCAATGTACCTAATGCTTAGTTAAAAAAACTAGGTGTTTTTTTAGCAACTGGTAAGTGGACGCACTAAAACCGCTGTGTAGCTACGAAAAATGTTCTTACTTATTTTTGAAATAATTAACAACTGCATCAGTTTTTTCATTTGAAATTTGGTACAGTTACCGACAATTGCTGTTTTTTTTTTTTCGAAAAAAAAAAATGACAAATATTTTTACAAAGAGAAATGCACCATCAAAAATCCTTCCGTGACGGAGTTCGAACCTGTGCCTCTCGCAAGCTCCTCGTGGCGTAATGGTGAGCGCACTCGCCCGGCAAGCGAGAGGCATGGGTTCGAACCTCGTCACAGGAAGAATTTTGATCTTTTAAAATATTACTAGTAGAATTCTTTGAGTAATAAAAATAAGAAATATTAAAAAGACAGTTCTGAGTATTTACTTATTTAGCTCAATGATTTTTACTAGTGTTTCTGTATAACACTTCCGATTTTACCGGTTTTATCTTTAACATGTTTTGCTTTTGATGTTGTAAAATAAACCAAATGTGGAAAACAGATGAATACAAAATCTGTTAAAGCTAATTGTGTTGGTACAAATAGGCAACAAAAATGCATAACCACTGCACTTTGAGATTTATGTGCTACACAAGCGATATTGGCCTAATACCACAATTTTAATTCTGATGGTCGTGGTTTCTAATCCCTGCCGAACTCAAACCAATGTAATATTCTTTAAGAAAAATTATGTGCATTGGTCACATCGCTCTTACGGTGGAAGAAAACATCGCGAGGAAACCGGCAATAAAATGGCCCAATTTTATGAGGCTACGTCAGGAATAAACGTCCAGTGAAACGAAACCTAATAGAGAGGAAAACTTTCCGATAATAGCAACTCAACTCTACGGTGGATATGAATTTTTGTTGCCGACTCTACCTAGTATTTACTTTTTGATATTAATTGTATTAACTATCTCAGTGTGATATTATTTTGCATGCAGGGGACAGACAGTTATATACTTAAGATATAATGTATAAAGCTTACGGTTGCTTGAGGTTTTCTCTTTCAACTTTCATACATCGAATTTTAGGTCAAATGTAGAAAATGTCTAAGGCTTGAGGCATAAAATAGATCTACCCCATCTCTTCATGTGGGTATCGTAAAAGGCGACTAAGGGATCTACGGGACCCCGGACGACTGTGGATATATGTTATAGCGTCCCCAACTATGACCACTTTTACGCCTTATTAATAAACGTGAAGTAAGGTCGGAGTAGTGAGAACATGCTTTGTCTTTTTCCGTGACAACAACTTTTAAAGTTGACAGACAGAATCTAAATGGCAAATCTATTCCAACCTTACTCCACGTTTATTAATAAGGCTATCTGGGTATAAATGGAGTAAACTGGTTGGTCATATAGAGTGTTGGTGACTGGCAGGCGGCCTGCCGTAAAAATATTTCCAAATTTATTTGCAGTATTTGTCTATAGGACTTACTTATTGTGTCGATTTGTGCTTCAAAATCAAAGTTTTCAAATTGTACTTGTGTATATAATTTTCATTAATTTCCCTGTAAATAAACTGACTGTAAAATTCTCTCTCCTGCATGCTTGGAATGCGACTAACCCGTGTGTGACTAAACCGAATCGGATGAACAGAAGATGGAAGCTCAGTTGGAGCAGCGACTGGACGAGGTTAGGCAGCAAGTGAGGCAAGATGTCGTCAATCATTTACAAGAACAAATACAGGTAAATTTAAAAAGGTTTCATTGTTTTTTCTACAGTTTTCGCGATGTTGGATTGAAATGAAACTCGTTTTTCCGGTTTTAGAGATACCTACTTTTCTCTCTATACCAACGACTGTTTCCTCCCTGGATAAAGACATTAGAGATAATAATATGTTTACGCCATAAAAGGATTAAAAGCGTAGATACATATATGCTACATTGTTTTTTTTTTTTCATTTTGTAATTAGAAAAGAAATAAGTTCGTAGTTTATTGGCTATTTATTTCATTTTGTCATCTGTTTGCTTACGGGATTATGTACTATGTATAGTTTACTTCATAATAGCAATAGAATGATGTTCGGAATGACAGGCCACGAATATCAATAGTGTAAAAAAATATGTGCGAAATGATAGTACAGAAATATTTCAATCGTGTAGCCCCGGCATGTAATAGGGCTTTCATCCCTAAAATCATTACGTTCGAATCCCTGCCGACCGCGCACTAATATCTTTATTTTTAGGAAAAAATATGTGTGCTATAACCATCGCTTTTACGGTAAAGGAAAACATGGTGAGGAAAGTTTAAAGTGCGTGACTTTAAACAGTGGGTTTCATCATGATGTAATGATCCTATTAGAGCAAGAGCCCGTGAACCCCAGACCTTCGTTATTTTATAAAAGCTGAAAGTTTGTCAGGGCATGCTCCTATACACAGGTAAGAACGCTGGACTATTATGAAGTTTGGCTTGTAGTGGCTTTGGCAGGTACAGGCTTTCCTTTTTTTTTGGTAAGGGATTGGAACTATTAAAAATGTCTGGCTAATGAGGATTTAGGTTTTACCTTCAGAATATTATTAAAAATCACGTCATTAATTGTCAGACACTTAACATCGTGGCAACTCCTTGCCAGACACCCTTAATGTTCATGAAATTATAATTCTACTTACGTTATAGTATAAAAGCTGATTTTTATACATAATACTGGGGTAATAAGTAGATGATGTTCCCTTATTAGCCAGACATTTTTAATAGTTCCAATCCCTTGCCAGACAAAGGAAAGCCTGTACCTGCCAAAGCCACTACAAGCCAAACTTCATAATAGTCCAGCGTTCTTACCTGTGTATAGGAGCATGCCCTGACAAACTTTCAGCTTTTATAAAATAACGAAGGTCTGGGGTTCACGGGCTCCTAGGCTATATTACATCGTGATGAAACTGCGTTTTCGTTTTTTGCGTGCGTAAAAAAAGTTTGAAAATACTTTTACTTTTTTTAGGGTTCCGTACTGAACAAGTACTGAAGCGTATCTCTGATTTAAAAAAAAGTTAAACTTCTCTAAAAGCTTCCTAATAGAAAAAAAACTTACTACAATAAACCTACGCATCCATTCAAAAAAATAGTATCGTAAAGCTAAAACCGCTGCGATGTCTCCCACATTGGCAGCTTGCCATCCACTTGGGCACAACTGAATTAGACCAAGGATGTGTATTGTGGACGCCGCACCACACCATGTGACTGTTGTTAAATTAACTTTGAAAAGTTTCATTGAGCTTTTAACTAAATACATTGATTATTGTGGTTTTTAGAAAAAGTGTAAGAAATAAACTGAACTTTTTGTGTTGTGTCGTGTGTGAATAATGATTTTTAAAAAGTGACAGTCATGCCGGATCGCAATCATTTGCAGTTTTGTAAACGGCCTGTGAGTTTTTTGTTTTTTTTAATACTTTATTAATGAAAAGTTCTCTTTTTCTTTTGGTTTAGTCTTATGGCTCACTTGTACAGCTGCATCGAATTAGTTAGCTATAATGGTATTTTAATTATTTTCAACTATTTATAAGTTATTATTACTTCTCTACAACCTGCCACTCAAGCTAAAACAGATCTATTTCATCCAGTTTGCCTGGAAGAAATCGCTTTCGGCGATAAGGCCATCCAATTGTGCAAGTTACAATTTAAGCTTTGTATTTACTCTTTGTATTTGTGTTTTGTTTTCTTGTCTTATGATGTACAAAATAAAGTTGTCTATCTATCTAGTATGGATTAAAAAATGTCAATGCAAAAATGTCGAGATCTCGCTAAACCGTGCTAGCTAATCCGGATTAGTTCGATGAAGCTGTGCAAGTCAGCCTTAGTATTAGTGTGTTCAGGGTGCCCTCAGCTCTCTAACTTGAATTAACGATTGCTATCGGAGATTACAACCGGAACCAACTGCTTTACGTGCAGATTCCGTAACAATTTTCAAAAATCCTTTCGTATCGGACGCTTTGATCACAAAAAGAACACACTCTCCAAATTTCAGCTCTCTACTATCAGTGGCGTTGATCGGTTAGTCAGTCAGGACAAAGCCTTTTATAGGTATAGATAGAAGGAGACAGCGTCCTTACTGAGATAAACTATGAAATTCTAGAAGTATTTTTTCAATTAAAGTTAACCCCGGAGAGTTTTCTCCCATGCACTGGATAATTTAGTATTTAGAGCTCATTACTCTAGTAAAGAACATCTAAATTTACATTGACACCGGTCCCCACGTTGGTTGAGGCGTCAGACGCTATCTTCCAATATTGTCAGCGGAAAATTAACGAGTACCTGGCCTAAAGCCAACGAGTAGGTGACATTTTTCGCGAGAATGACCCGGTTTTTGTACACCACGCAGTCTCGGACCGCCATTTCCTTGTACTTATTTAGGTCAATGATCTATTTATTTATTGGTCGTGCGGGTTAAGCAACGCCTAGCGCGGTCATTACATGGATAGGTGTACCGATAATGTATGTGGCAAAAATTATTTACTCAAACTCGTGCTTTAGAAGGCACGTTAAGGACGAGGCGACTCTTAGCATTTCCATACAAACTTAATACCAAAATAAATTATGAAAAATTTAGTTTTCTACCTTAATATCGATATTATTCGGATTAAGATTTTACTTTTAAAGTGTCCCCATCACAAGGTTTTCCAAAATATTCATTCACATTCAAATAAAACGGAGAAACATTTTAAGCAGTTGGTTGATTTCTTTGATAGCAGTTTTTAGGTTAAGTTAGAGGCCTCGGGTGACTTAAAACTCACAATAGGTGAGCCATATTACTACACGAAAACAAGATGCGAGCTACGAGCTGCGCCCCGTGGTTTTACCCGCGTGAGTCTCGATCCCGCGGTAATATTTGGATAAAAGTAGCCTGGGTATTCGAACTCTTCAGAATAAACAGAAAACCTCTTTTTCACTTTTCTTGAACATACGCGAGTGAAACTAGTTAAGAGTTTTGGCGGGAAAGCGGAGACAAGATGTCGTGCTCCAGTTTTTTTTTCGTTAAACTATGTTGTAAACCCGGTTAAATTGTGTAATTTTAGTGGAATCTTATTCAATTTAGTACCGTGAATGTGCACAGGTGTAGTGGAAACAAAATTGAGTGTTAAACATGAACTTTTCGTCGTTCCCTCCTAAGCCCCTTGAAGGTTATGGTAAAGTCGCCACAGCTTTACCATAGCTCCTGACTTGAAACTATGAGCCCGATCGGGTTAATTTTATGCAAAATACTTGATACTGGCAAGATGTACAAGTTGTACTACGCCAAAACTATAATAAGAAGAGTGTTGCAAACTCAGAAAAAACTCGACAAATGGCATCTCGTGAGTCCGGGGCCAAAAAAGAAAGAAAAAAAAAACTAGTTAAACCGCGTGATGCTGCTAGTCAAATTTATATTAAAGGTGCGTTTCCTTGGGCCCTGTAGGTGGGATATATAAATTGCCTAAATTACTATCAACTCAGTTGTAGTTAATAGTTGTTTTATTTATTTATGTCTGTCTAGCTACGAATATATCTTGTGATGGTCGCCTTATGATGGTATGATGACGCACATTGAGATTTAGCGTGACCTTGCCCTATTTTTTGAGAGATTTGATGGTCACATCTAATCAATGGAGACTGTTAGAAGAATCGTATCTGAGTGTCGAATTTCTGAAGTTGATGATTTAATCTAAATTATCTATGTATAAATTATAAATTATCTATGTTCTGTACATATGGTATGGAGTCCCACTTAAATATTTATTTGATTTCGTTTTTAGTATTTGTTGTTATAGCGGCAACAGAAATCCACCATTTGTGTAAATTTCAATTGTCTAACTATCACAGGTCATGAGATACAGCCTGGTGACATACAGACGGACAGTGGAGTCTAGTCTAGTAAGATTTTTATCATTTGGTTTGTGTATGGAACCCTAAAAAAATGACGCAATTCAACAATTTTGTTATAATTTCCTTAAAGTTTACAAACATCACAATACGTACGTAATTTGCTAATTAAACTACCTACTTACAATGATAGTTATAATTCAAAGCACCCTTTTCAAACACAATCTCTATTCAACTTAAAAACAACAGTTTTAATGATTACCACGGACTACCCATTGTCATTAAATCGACTAAAGTTAAAATAATGTAAACATCATCAGCTAATTACATGTTTGTTTACGAAAATGTTACAGTATCAATAGTGCACCGATAGTAGGGGTCAAAATGTTATTTTCCTCAGTGTGTTGAAGACTTTTGATGTGGCAGTATTGTTTGGATTGAAGTGATTTAGCTTGTTTGTGGAGCCCTGTTGGCTTAGTGGAATATGGGGGATATAATTGTAAGTTGGTTGAAAATGGGAAAGATTTGAATAAAACTCTTTTTTCGGTTTTAATCGCGTTGCTTTTATTTTAATACTTTTGTTTGATATGATCCTGACTGTATACGTTTCTCATCATTATCATCATCATCCGAGCGATGTTCTCGGTTGCATCCCTCTCGGGAACCCGGGATCGGCTTTTCTACTGTACCGTCGAAATTAAACCCATCTTTCGTTTTAATCGCGTGGTTTTCGTTTTAATTTCTTTTAGCATTGTTTCAATGCTCAACGTTTTAATCCTGAAGAGGAGACCTGTAAATGTCTCGATACATTCAGAGTAATAAACACAACGCCATTAAAACCGAAAAATGAGTTTAATTTAAATCCAACATCGCGAAAACAGAAGAAAAATCTATTTATTTTTATGTCTCTACGCTACGCTGGTCGCTGACTGTATAGTGTATATTATTATGTGTTATTGTTACTAATATAAAGCTTCCTACAATCGTTACAAATGAAACAAACTCCCCTCACTAACAATAAACTCCCTTACTTATAAACGATGACTAAGTTTATCTAACGTTTGTCTTTTACTGTGACATGAAGTTTCAAAGTTAAACAGAGACGAAACGTTACATAAACTTAGTTATCTTTTATAAGTAAGGGGGTAGATGATAGTAGTAGGTATATAAACTTGTCAGTAACATGTGGTTTTACCCCAGGTGCTGCTATCAGACCCTGACGCCGAAGTGTCTTCGTGGCCGCTCGAGCTGGTGGCTCTCAGAGACAAGATCCATGGCGATTCTAAAACTCAGCAGGAGAAGGAGGTCAGTCTTACAACCTTTAAGTCTTCCGCCATTACCTATAAACCTTGCATAACTTATTAAGCATAACATAGCAGTAGATTGGACAAAATGGTACTTATGAAAGCTACATAAAGTTAATAACTATATAAGTAAGATCCCCTTATCATTTATGACACCTACAGGAAGAAATAGGGGTAGCCATTTTCTATACTGAGGTTTCACGGCATTCTTTTGAGAATATCGGAATAAAACGCAGTGATAGGTATATGGTATTTCAGAATTTCACCCTTCCAAGTTTGTAGTATTTGTGTGAAGGAGTATCAAATGCTCATTCAAAGTTTCGCGTTTATAAAAATTACTAGGATTAAACTTAACAAATCGATGAGGATAATTTTATCGTTCATAATACGTAGGTACCACACTAACCGCTAAGCCGTAACATCAATACAAGTTATTTATCCTGTCGTCGCCTCTATGAATAGAACCGGACGCGGCTCTCCTCTGACCCAATTTGGACAACCCTTTTCTTTGAAATGATGCGAATGGAGTGGTTGGCTTTCTTTTATCTCCTGTTGAAACTGTTAAGGGGACAGTCTCTATTCTCCATACAAACTTTACAAACGTAGTCGACTAATTCCTCCCTGAAAAAAGATATTATATAAAATATGTTTATGCCATAAGTCCTATATCAGCAGACTGTTCTCTTAACTTTTGTAGAAACCTATGCTACGACTGCGGCGATAGGGAATCAAAATGTATGAAACAATGTCAAATATTGTTTAACAAAACCCAAATTTTAAATTGAAGATGACTGAGACAAATATACATGTAATTTTGGTTAACTTTAGTACAGTGACCGGCGTATAAGTTGAAAAGTTTTGTCGTGGAAGGGGAATAGTTGCGCTGTAAATTTTACATGCCCTTTCTATGAAAAATCTACTACTGCGCATCCGCCATTTTGTTTCAACTAATCTGCCGCCGCGCCGCGCCGACTGTACGCGAATTAGCCAGTGGCTGCTTTGTGATAGAGACAGATTGTTTATTTTGTAGTTTTAGGTGCCACATTGCAGTTGGGTAGGCCATGAATTTTAACCGCATGCCGGATAAACTTTGTAAACTTGATTACTTTGCAATAAAATTAAAAATTACTACCTCGTTATAAAAAATCGGTCCGTTGGTCCGGTGGTTCTTACACTATTACCAAACATTCAGGATGTTTGCCTTACTGGTGGTTTACCAGATTGTACTTTAAGGTGGTATTTAATGGTACAGCTTTCGTCATAGGGATATCCTGACCAAAATAGTTCCTTGTATCTTCTATTCGACGACCTCTGTGACGCGTCGGGCGAATACCCGACTTCAATGCAGAAGGTTGCGAGTTCGATCCCCGCCGGGGATGACCATAAATGTTTTTTTTTTGTTCTGGATGTGTCTTTATACTAACCTAAGATACAGTGTGTTGTATTTACAAAAAAATATCCGATATTATCTAAGATATCCGTTGATATCCCATAGTACAAGCCTAGTTGCTTAGTTTGGGGCTAGATTGCGCTGCGTATAATGTCGTGCAATATTTACTTACCATACAATATATAGATAGATAGCATTACTATATATAGATAGATATCTTCAGGGTGGTCAACTTAATGCAAATACATAAACTAAAACCCGTAAATAAATCTGTACTAATGTTCTACAACGAACTACTAAACAATGGTAATAAATTAGTGGGTACTTTTACATTTACGTCTAACAAATGTTCGCCTAAAAATATCGCCCTCGGATTCCCATCGCATGACTGTTATCTTCTAACTTGTTTAACTTTCGTTTTATTCAACGTAAACCGAAATGGCCACTAACTGCAGTCGACCAACTTAGAATACCGAATATTGCACTCGTTCTAAGAATTGTTGGGTTTAATTTTAGAGGAAAGTTTACCTACTCTTTCTCCATATAAACTTAGTCGACTGTTTCCTCCCTGGATAAAGACATTAGAGGGAATATATTTATGCCATAAAACTTATAGCTGCCATGACCGATATGACCATGCCCTTACGTTATAGTTTTTTTCATTTTTTAACTGGAATAGAAATAAAGTTTGGAATAATTGAAATATGAAAAAAATGTAAACGTAAAAGGTCATTGCTGATATAGAAGATTTATGGCATAAACATATTTTCTCTACTGTCTTTATCCAGGGAGGAAACTATGTTTGTAAAGTTTGTATGGAGAAATGAGTAGGTAGACTTTCCCCTTAACAGCGTTGCATAGTTAGGCCTGCTGTCATCTCTTTCTCGTGGAAAAACTGTCTTTTATAGCAGCGTCTTGCGGTTTCACCCGCGTAAGTCCCGCCCGACCCGGTATTTATTATGGATTGCTATCAGAAATAGATAAGGCGTACTGACGATGATGATCTGACAATAAGGGCGGATGATGAAAAAACTGGCTCGACTACTAGCAGCTTCTCGCGGTTTCCTGACCCGTGTAAGTCCTGACCCGATAGATGCTAATATTCAGAAATAGATAGGCGTACTATAAGACCGAGTTTTGTGACATATCTGTGCATATGAATTTTCTGTCCTAATTTACTAAAATTAATTAACATTATTGTTTTAAACCAACTTAACTTGAATAATCTTTACTATTAATTAGAGATGGGCCGACTAGGGGTTCTGCCGACTAGCAGACTAGCCGACTAGTCGGTTCCAAAATTGCCGACTAGTCGGCCGACTAGTCGGCAAATGCAGATCATTAAATTTCTGAGATCTTTGGGTTAATCATGATCGCTCTGCGATTGTTGCTATTTTTGAATAAATTTGCACTTCGAAAGCTAATATAGTAACTTCCGAAAAATGATTGAAATAAAAATAAATGTTGGAAAAAAAATGGAGCTGAGGCTTAGTTATGACATTATAGATGTTTAGATGATGTATGTATGCTTTGATGTGTTTTGATTACGTTTTTCTGACTACCCACCTTTTAAACTGTACTACTAATTAAATAAATATTGGTTTTATTGCATAATTGTTAGTTGACGACTAGTCGGCATAATTTGCCGACTAGTCGGCACCTGCCGACTAGTCGGTTAAACTGCCGACTAGTCGGCTTTCCCGACTAATCGGCGACTAGTCGGCCCATCTCTACTATTAATCAATTTGCCACCATTTCTAATAAAAGCCATGTCTTTCATTTTAACGGCAATCATTTTCGCTAGTTCGTGTTTGCTTCGGAAGGCAAGTGGTTCCAGTTGCCATTCTGATAGCAATCGTTAGGTCAAGTTAGAGGCCGTAACCCGACCTGAATATTCTGACACTAGGTGAACCGCACCACTACACGAAAAGAAGAAGAACAATCTCTCGTTCTGCCCTATAGTTTTAGAACGTACGGTTCAAGAGAGTCATTAGCTTCAGCATAATAAGAAGGTGAATGAAAGATAGAATAGCTAATAATAACACTTTAGACGACCTCTGTGGCGCTTCGTGCGAAAGCGCGACTGCAATGCAGAAGGTTGCGGGTTCGATTCCCGCCGGTTGCAAGAATTTATGCTTAAAAAATAATATTTGTGTCTGGTCTGGGTGTCTCTCTATGTATATTATGGATGTATGTATTTACAAAAAAATAAAAAATATAAGTATTATATCCGTTGGCTAGTCACCGTAACGCAAGCTTAGTCGCTTACGTGGGCTAGATAACGCTGTGTGTTGTTCAGGGAATTTATTTATTTATAAAACGTGGCTGAACAGACTAAAAACTCATTACCTTTTGCTCTCCTTTGACACGTAAATTAATATAATAAAAATATCTCTTTTCTTCTGTATTGTTTGGACTTCAATCCATAGCTAGTATTATGTCAACCCAATGCAGTAGGTGTGGGTGACTGACCCTTCTAATTTTACGCTGTAGGTTTCTATTATAATTAACTAGCGACCGACATTAACTGGGCTATCAAAATGTCATATCATTTGTACTTAAATAATACCATATTTTATTAAAATAGGAAGTTGGATTTAATGTATTTCTGAAGATATTTTACTAAGTAAGATTTTATGGTCAGGCCGACCAAGCAAGCACTAATGTCTTTTTCTTAAAGAAAGAGTTATGTGCGCTAATAACATCTCTCGAGGGTTTGTAGTGGAGTTATTGCAAAATTGTTTCGCGGATTTTTTCTGTAATAAGCAAAGACTCAGTCTCGAACAAGACTATTGTAGAAAAGTTATAACGGCGAAGTAAGAAAGTAAATATTAATACGCGATTAAGACCTCGTAAAATGTAACGTTGTTAATAAATAGTTTGAATTTAAAAATTCCAAAATTTCGTTACTCCTTTATATTCCTAGCTAGACTAGTATATCCTCCTTAATATTATAAAGCTGAAAGTTTGTAAGTATATATGTCTGTATGTGTGTTTGTTACTCAATCACGTAAAAACCGCTGAACCGATTGCGATGAAACTTGGTATATAGATAGCTAGTTACACATAGGCTAGTTTTTATTCCGATATTCCCGAGGGATCGGGACTTACGTGAGTGACACCGCGGGGCGCAGCTGGTAGTTAAATATACTTTATTTCCCGTTTTAGTGGCGATTTTAAAATTTCCTGAAAATCCTAAATTGCTAAAGGTATAATTAAATGTTGTACTAAAATTGAGTAACAACAGTACGTACTGTAACATATATTTCGTAAATCTGGTGCATCAGGAAATGCATTGGAAGCAGACAAAAATGAATCTTATAGTAGAGTAATATAGGTGTTAATTCATCGTTAATTTAATATGTGTTACTTACATCTGGGACAGGGTTTTAATAGAAATTAGAATTAGAAGCAGGATTAGTGTATTTTAGTGTAAAGTTTACAGTAGTCACTGGGAAATTATTGATTACTAGCTGTGTCCCGCGGTATCACCCGCAAAAGTTCCGATTTACAAAAATCCTTTCTTATCGGATCGGTGTGAAGTTTCAAAGTTGACAGACAGAGAAAAACGTTACATAACTTATTTATCTGTTAATCATCGTTTATAAGGGGGTAAATGACTAAAAGCTATAACTATGACATTTTTAATAAGTACATTATTTAAATTATATATTATACAAAAGATACTTTTTATGGTGTCAGTCAACAAGAAAGTCATATTTTATAGTTTCTAAACTAAAAACCCAGCGTTCTCTTTACGCTGGTTTTTTAGTTTAGTTTGAAGAAGGTATGATATTTCATTTAGTTTTTTTTATTTTGGTCTTATTTCGCAAGCAAAATATTTCGTACTTGATACAAAACAGATATCTTGCATAGCTCTTCTGCTTCTACATCTGTTATTTCTCTACACTAGAATGCCGATACAACTAAGGAGGCTTATCGTAGGTATCCATTACCGCCAAAAGGTGCACTTACAGCTCTTGGATAATATTGTTGCGCAATATTAGAAGACCGATTTTTATGTTACACATTCATAGTATTGCATACTTCGTCCGATAGGAAGGCAATATATGGTCTACGATGAAGCACGCTTACCTTCTCATCCAAGCGATGTTCCCGGTTGCACCCTTCTCGGGAGTCCGGGGTCCGCTGAACCCCAAATGTTTTTGTTTTTATTTGAGGTCGACGCAGTCGGTAAGTCATCATTGACCATACCTTCTGCAATTAGATTTGGCAATCTTTTTACGGCCGGCTCAACCCTCTTAGTGATCAAGCAGTTTATACTTAAGGTTTGCTAATCTCCCTTAGATCCCTTAGTCGCCTTTTACGACACCCACGGGAAGAGATGGGGTAACCCTACTCTATGCTGGGGCTACACGGCTAAAAGATACATATTCACAAACATACTCCAGACTTGAAGATCTCAAAGTTCTTTAGTTAATCTTCATATTTACGATTTATATACCACTAGCTACGCCCCACGGTTTCACCTGTGTAAGTCCCGATCCCGTAGGAATATCGGCATAAAAGGAAGCCTATAATCATGTAATAGATAGAGATCTGGATTAACGCATAGGCTACATAGGAAACCGAGCTGCGCAGCTAGTATGCCATAATGTTAGGTATGACTTCATTATTATTTTGCCTCTATCTGGGCTTGATGTCATCATAACTTAAATAAAACAATCCAGCGTCCAGACGCTATAATTCAAGCTCTAATCAAAGTCATAATGTGGACTTTTATAGGCAAACGTTATAAAGCAATTCTTTACGATGTTTACGCATACCATTTACTTAGCTTTTAAACGCTGCGCTGGTGCATCTGTTTTGTTAGAAATGCATAAACATTTTTATTTTCTGCGTCTTTTTTAGAGCGGTGAGGTTTTTTTGGTAATGTTGCCGGAAATGTTGAGACGAAGTGACAGTTTCGAAATTGGCACAATTTACTGGATTAGTGATATGGTTAGTAACTGCATCAGGTACAAAGTTCTACAAAATAAATTAAAATCAAAAAATAACCTCAACTAAACGGGTTTTGATGTGTTTGACCATGAAAAATGACACGACCATTATAATCTATTTATGTATTTCTTTTAAATATAATTTTCTTCTGTTTTCGCCATGCTCATTTTTCGGTTTCAATCGTGTCATTTTTTTCAACACTCTCAGTTTCGAGATCTTTTAAATGTCTCATGGTCACGGGAATAATGCTAAAAATAATTAAAACAACGCGAAAGAAACCGAATAAACTTACGGAGTGTCTGCATTTCTATAATGCAACTCAATGCTACTATTTCCTATTGAAAATTTCGTGTATTTCCAACCACTTTTATCGGTTTGTCTTGTACGCTGACATTCCATTTCCTATCCTTACATAGCTGAAGTTAAATGGTAAAATTCCTGCCACTCTGTTAAGTATTACGTAATGTACCGGACAAAGTTCCCCTAGAAGTTTTCTAAATATAAACTAGCGACATCCTGTCTTTTACAATTAATACTAATTCTAATTTGAAGGAACTTTAATTGGTTTCAAATTAAATGATTGGTCTGATGGATGGCTTCGATCAAATGGAGAAAGAAAGTGGTTAGGGAATCGACTGGATAATTTTACGAAATTGTTTTGGGATCTGATACGTATTTATCGTAATTTAGACAGCAGTTTTGTTTCTTGACTCTGATACCGTGCATTGAAGACTTCCGTAGCACAGTGAGCTAACACTCAGTTGCGACTCAGAAGGTCCCGGTATTAATTTTGGCCATGAAACAAGTATTTGTACGATGTATTTATAAGTTTCTGTTAGTACTGTTTAGCTTTTGCTGGCTGGAAACCATAATACAAGCTTAGTTGCTTAATTTAGGGCTAAACGGCCCTGGGTGCAATGCCAAACAATATTTTAAGTGCGAATAATTAAATGAATATTACACGACGTTACATAGCGTAATCTAGTGCCAAACGAAGCACAAGGCTTCTACTATGGGTACTAGACAACATAATATACTACATATTATGATTTTATTTTGTAAACACATACATTGAAATTTGTAAATACTTTCTAAATACTTTATACCACCAAGTACCACATCTAATTAAATGAAAAGAGAGCTTTAAAAATAAAGTTGAATATTAAAAAGGGGTCGATGAAACACCCCGTGCCCTTATTCCACCGAGCCGTTCCATATGGCTCCACTTTAAAAGCTCGGGAACTTTTATCAATACAAACATAACAGTTCAAGCCATATAGCGTGAACTTTGTAAACAAATGACCCTACAGTTGGCATACAGTGGGGAGAGAGATCAGTGCAGCATCGTGCGGTCTTAGCTTCGGACGTACGTACTACGGGCGCGTGACGTCAAACGCGTACGCGCGCAAATGTGTCCGTTCGTGAAATGTAGTGTTCGTTAGCAATTTATTTGTTTGAAAAGTGGCCGTTTTTAATTAGGATTCAGACCTTGTGTGAGAGTTAGTGTGTCTTCAGTTGTGTGCTATTAAAAATCTGAACAAATTGTTATTATTATTATATTAGCCTGAATTGTCCCACTGCTGGGCAAAGTCCTCCCTCCAACTCATCCATTCAGGTCTGTTTAGGGCTATGGTTTGCCACTCAGGCTTAAATTTGATCAAATTATTTGATTCAAATAAAAATATTTGTTAATAAAAACGTTTTTTGTAGACTAATAATAACTTTTATTGATTTTTAGATTATAAAGATGTTTGTTGAATGTAAAAATCATCGTATTTCAGTTTTAATTGCTTTGAAACAAAGCGTAATAACTTATATAGGTCGACTAACAACTAGTTGATTGCTTTATCGAGGAGTCCTACATATTTTCGGCACTTTTATTTTATCTCTGTATTCTACTGTTAATAATAGTCCGATGATGCTTAAAATTTAAAGTGCTTTCGTCTATATTTTGACCTATATTTTGTATTGAGATCAAAACAATGGATATAAAACTAATCTTGAGTTGTTCTGAAAAGGTTTGAAATATTGTATCTTAATCTCGTAGTGGTAGGAAAAGTTTTCTATGTTTTGGTTTCGTATTCAATTTATTAGGATTGAGATTTTAGTTTATTTTTATTTCATTTAAAATAGATTTTCTCTTAATAGCAATCTTCTTACAAAGTAACTGGGCTCGGACACGGCCCGATCCCGTTCCGTCTATTCACTTATTTATTTGGACATCCAACAGCTACTTATTACAAAAGTTCTAAGAATACGATATAAAAAAATATAAAGCTAATTCCAAGATATCATGTATAGGATAAAGTAAATCCATACTAATACTAGCTGACCCGGCAAACGTTGTTTTGCCTTATAAAATATAGATAGTAGCCGATTCTCAGACCAGTCTAACCAAAATCATCTCGGAATACCTTGTTATTCGATCGTTACAATAGTTCGATTGTAAGAACTCCGGAATTCAATTCCCGCATCTATTTACCGAAATGCTTTCAGAGAATTCGACGCTGAGATCATTCTTTGACAGGATTTATCACTTCAAAGCTTCGTTTTTAGAACAAAATAGAAACTACGCGACTAGGCACAAGCCTAGTCGCGTAGTTTCTATTTTGTTCTACAAAACAAATTTCATTTCTACATTCATTTTACATTTCTATTTCGTGTTTTGTCTCTACAAAGAGACAAGACAAAAGATATACTACATTTATATATTTCATTGTAAATACATAAATTATGTATGATACATATAGAAACACCTAGAGCTAGAAATAAAACATTAATGTTCTGCATAAATGCTTGTCCCCAGCGGGAATCGAACCCACAACCTTCTGCAGCCCGACGCACCACAGAAGATCCTTAAATGTTTTTCTCGGTCATGTCAATGCTTTGTCAAATTCTAATCAAGAGGTTTAATTGAAAAAATCATGTATTTCCATTGAATTCATTCATACTGCTCAACTATAGCCGCCCCCAATAGATAGATAGAACACTTTATTGTACTCACCAAAAATAAATTACAATACAACCCGCCAAATTTACCCCCGTAAGTTCCGAAAAGCAAGAAAATAAATTACAATAAAACCTGCCAAATTTACCCGCGTAAGTTTCAAACAGCTAGATAGATAGATAGAAATCTTTATTTGCACAACTTAAATAGAGAAAAAAACACATATACAAAAGTAAATACTAAACAAGCTTAAAAATAAGTTGCACAAATGGGCGGCCTTATCGCTGAAAGCGATTTCTTCCAGGCAACCTTTGGATGGAGTAGAACTGTAACAGCTTAGCTAGGTACATCATGATAAACTGAGTTCATCGTTAAGAACGTGGCGACCTTTACCATTTCCATACAAACTTAATACCAAAATAAATTATGAAAAATTTAGTTTTCTACCTTAATATCGATATTATTCGGATTAAGATGTTACTTTTAAAGGGTCCCCACCGGAAGGTCCCTTTAAAAGTAATTTTTTCATAATTTATTTTGGTATTAAGTTTGTATGGAAATGGTAAGGGTCGCCACGTTCTTAATACACAATCTAGGTTCAAAACTAACCACAAAAAAGTCAGGCTCAGCTTAAACAATTGCTAAACGCATTTTACTTTGCGACAGCGCGTTTGTTTCTTGTTATGTGTTTGTCCAAAGATAAGTTACGCAGTGGTCGATAAAGTGCTATTTAAAAAAACTTTAAAACTGCTTCATGTTCTATTAAATTATCAGAAATTCCAAGCCCCTGATGAGAGAGCTTGTGGGCCGTAAGAACACGTGCGCCAAACCGGCACCCCATTGTTGTTGTAAACATTGGCTGGGACACGTGGCACGTCTTGCTTCAGAATTTGCTTCTGTAATTGTATTTCAGATAACATAGTTTTATAATAACTGTTACTAATATTATTAAATAACGGGGTATTTAATAATATTGAAAACAACCATGTTAGTTTAAAATCGTACTTCTACAACTTACCAATTCTTTGTACCAATCTATACTAATATTATAAAGAAGTATCGTAGGTAACGTGAATGTATGTATAATGGGGGTAATCTCTGTAACCACTGGACCGATTTCAAAAATTGTTTTACCAATAGAAAGCTTCATTATCAGAGAGTTACATAGGCTACATTTGATCCCGATATTCCCACAGGGTTGGAACTGACGCGGGTATTATATATTTTCGCTACACCTTCCTGAACCAAAAGTCAGCCACCGTCAAGGCGAAAGTTTTGGCGCCGTGTCAGAACGTTATGTAGTTGTAAAAATATATTTTAATTTTTGAGGTTAATTTATGCGATTTGTAGCATTTTTTTCACCCTAGAATCCTAAATGGTACTAATTAAAAGTTTAACTGAACTACCGCCTCCGCCATTGCGTCTTCCATATTGCACCAAAACGACGAAATAATCTATAAAGGAGTTTCTATTACGATAAACTCCAAAATTCGCGTGCTTAATCGACCTCTTTGGTTCGATTTCAGCAATATAAATAGTTAGATTTCTCATTAACCAGGGTGAATAAAAACTAAAAGTTTTCACAGGATAAAACTACAATTATGTGCCTATCGAATAGTGCTAAAACCGTTCAGACACGTCTACTATTTTTGGGCATTTTCTATATGGGTCTGGAGCCCCTGGGAAAGTGAACAATCTCCTTTGTAACATTAATGAGGTCCAGTGGGCGGGAGAACTAACTGATATGTATAATTAGACGGTTTTCATCAGGCCTCATCCAATAAATTTCTAAACTTGAAATATGAACGAATAACAGGAAAGACGGAATCACCCAACACCAATAAAAACAGCAACGAATTTAGTGGGCGCGAAACGTAAACATACCGAAACTATAATCAAACAATTTTAGCCCACACACCACTTTCTATGACCACATTAAAATGTATGAATGAACTTTTTCCCATAGCGCACACAATACCAACTTTACACGCACCATTAACTTACGCCATAACTATCATAGTAAATCACAATGAAATCTTCCCCTGTTGATTGGTAATGGCTTTACAATTGAATCAGTAAAACACTTGACTCTGTATGTGCGGTCGGTTTTATTATTATTATGATTGCTCATGATAGTAAAATTCGATGGAGTCATTGTTTTTGGAGTTTTCTATTGGGCTTGGAACTTGGCCCATGTTTGGTGCTTTGATTTTAGGGCTTGGTGCTTCTGACTTGAACTTTTTATAATCAACTAGCTGAAACTCGAAAACCATCAAAATTAGCTTAGTTCCAATTCGGGTTTTGTGTTTTACTTAATACAATTGTTTTAAGTAAGAAAAAAATAAAATCGGTAGATTTTTTAAATCCGTAGATCAAGCAGTGCGTTAGATATGAAATTTTATCCAAAACGGTATCTGAAACCGCACCAGGCGATAAATTACGATGTGGTCTAAGTGCTACATCTTATCTAGAATAGGAAGACTTGAAAAGTTCTTCAAAAATATAGCTTTCATTTAGAAAATGCTACTTATATTCAAATGCGTACACAAACGGACAGGCAATAAAACATACATATGGGGTTAATGATTTAAAATATCTTTGTTCATCCTTAGGGTAAAAATCGTTTGTTTTGCCGCCCTAATACGATTCCCAGACTCGGTAATTATATCATGGCATCAACACTGAACCTGGTTCGTTCCACTCAACACATACCCTGGCCCTACTGCGATAACAGTCGCCAAACAAAATTAAACGTTAATACGATCTTAATAAAGATCAATTCTAATCTTCACTTGTTTAACTTAACTAAATAGGGTTGACACTTTGCATCCTCCTAATTGGGTTTTAGTTTAGCTTGTTTTAGCAAGTCAAAGTACTGGCAATTTTTGATGTCGATATATTCCATCGAATTTAAAATTAATCTCGTAAACACATCAAATACCTAACTCAGCATTATTTTGACCCAAATAAAGTTTGAACTATGATGACTAGAAACCAACGCATTCTATTAGTTGTTACCATATTACATGCCTAAGACAAAGCATTTGGCTTAGTTTGAGGCTAGATGGCACTGTGATATTTATAGGAACGATTTTCAAACTATATCTATTCAAAGATTTTTTACAAAATGTCGAAAATATTACACAAAACGTTAACTTGTGATTACAATCATTCATTCATTCCTTTAGGGAATCAAATTTACTATCCCGCTAATATCATAAATAGGATATTTAGTTTGTTTGTTTCAAACACGCAAAAACTACTAAACTTTGAAGCTGCTATTTTTTATTCCGATATGCCCGCGTGAACCCGCGGGGCGCTGCTAGTTGTTTTATATAAATGAGAGCTGGGCACAACCCTAAACATCCTCACTTAGCCCACACATGGTCTTACAGTGCTTTTTTCTAATTTATTTCTGTAGTTCTGTCCGCAGCTGCATTATGTATTGCTTGAGTCCGCGCCGCTTACTTTTTGTTCTGATTTCTTTGTAACAGTAGTGCAGTGTCATTCTGTAAATTTCATGAGTTTTCATTAGAAGAGACAAGATTTTTAGATTGTTTTTGTTTTGAAATTGTCCCTTTTCAAAAATAATGTTTTCCTTGATGAGTTTTGTTTTAAAGTGAGCTATTAAATATTGAGGGTAGGCAGAATGGATTTTATTGTGAAGTGACTGTGCAGTGGACATTTTTTGGTTAAAAAAACAGACTATAGTGTGAAAATGTAATCACGATGGTGGTGTTAAAGAAAATAATGGTACGTTTTAGCATAAGTATTGTCGGTTTGTGACAGACAGATTGACATTTAAAAAGTGTAGACTTTGTGCATTTGTTAATACATGAAACATGAACCTTCTAAGGGACTAGATATTTATTTGCGTTAATAGTGAAAACCTAACACGTACATTTTGACGCCTTTCAAAACTGGCAATTTAGAAAATTAACACAATTTTGAGGGTATAATTTCTTACAATTTAGTTAAAGGTCTTGTTTAGGAACCAATTAACGTGTTTTTCTATTTACACTGTGGTCTTCTTAAATAAGTGGATTTAAAACTAAATATTGCTGTTTCCCAAATAGGTATTCAAAAACAAGATATTCTACATTTTTTACGTATAAATACGTTTAGTGTACATAATATCTTGTGATTTTATGCATTCATCAACAGAATTCTCATACAATTTATGACACATCTGAATTCAAGATTACATCTCTTGATTGTAGGATGTTCAAAAACTCGAATATTACCAAAATTTGGCAAACCGGGAGCATTCCGGGGGAGGTCCCCGCTCCCAGCTTCCGATATGTATTCTGTCCTTGAAAGATTGTCTTTGTTAACAGTTGTCGAGTCTACGCGACGAGCTGTCTGGCGAGAACAAATGGAGGGAAAAGAGAAACCTCAGCTTTGATCAGAACAGACATCTCGAAGAAGTTACCAAGGAGAGGTAAGTTCAGTATTTTTTAAATGACTGGAAGATACTGTACGGTGTTTTTGTGGCTCTCGTTGTATGTTTGTAATATTCCTTCAGTATCAGTATCAGTATCTTTATTAGCCATAAACATAGGTATAATATAAGATGGTTACAGTAATAAGTTCTTTACTTATTTATTACATAGATAGTTCAAACCCTTGGACGGATATCTTTTTTCATCCATCACTTTTATTCTTCGTATTCTATCGATTCTTCCAGCCGTTATTTGATTTGATCATAATGTTTATTCTCTTTCATCTGAGCGATGTTCCCAGTTGCAGTATTATGTTTTGTTTTTGTACAATTATGTGTGTGTAACTTTAGAACAAACACACTTCTTTATATTTTATTCAATTAATCCCTCTCGGGAGTCCGGGGCCCGCTAAAACCTTAAATTGTTTGGAGTCGGCACACTACAATAGGTATAATTGACCACACCTACTGCAAATACATTAAGCTTTTTATTTTATTTTAAATTATTTAGAATGCATTTAAAGTTTTTGGAGGTACGGGGGTTTATGTACCTTCAAAGGGAAGTTATTTCATTAAGGACCAAGCATAATTAAATATGGTAGAAATACCATTTATTACTTTAACTTTAGTTTAAAAAAAGGTAAAATACCTACACACATTCAACCATGCCCAATTATATTATTAAAATAGATGTCCTTTTTGATCGCAAGAAGAAGTGGTCCATCAAGGTTCAGTAAACCCTATTCCAACACAGAATCAAGAAGTTTTTGGTAATTACAAGCTTCTACATACAAGTATATTTTGATTTCAGGGACGACTTGAAGCGAGTAGCAGTAAGCCTACACCGCGCAGTCGGTCAACTAGTTGCGTACTGTGCTACGGCAGAAGATGAACTCAACCGAACTGTACTAGCCAAGTTGCTACCACGACTCCTTTCTAACGATTCGGATTTGAACACGTAAGTCTTTACTAACATTTTACAAGGACAAATGCATCTTTACTAGAGATGGGCCGACTAGGGGTTCTGCCGACTAGCAGACTAGCCGACTAGTCGGCAATGGAGATCATTATAATTCCGAGATATTTGGGTTAATCATGATCACTCGGCGATTGTTGCTATTTTTTGATAAATTTGCACTTCGCAAGCTATAGTGAAACTTCCAAAAAATGGTTGGAATAAAAATAAAAGTAGGAAAAAAAATGGAGCTGAGGCATAGTTATGACATTTTTGATGTTTAGATGATGTATGTAAGCTATGACGTGTTTTGTTTATGTTTTTCTGACTACCCACCTTCTAAACTGTAGTACCGTAAAACGAGGTGTCTTTGACAGTCGGGGCGACTATAATGATAACTTGAAATTTATATAATTCCATCTATTACTCCGATAAACGGAACGCAATTTTTTAATTTTTTTACGTGTTGCCAAAACTAATATTGTGAGCACATTTCCCCAAAGTGAAGCGAAGTTCACACAGCGTGCAAGTACTTAAATTTATTTTTCAAAGATTAGTGAATAAATAGCCAAAAAAATCGACGTGCAAAACTTTGAACCTGCAGCTGTAAGTATTTACATGTCGATAATAGTGAAAGGTCACATTAAATATTGTTCAGGCAATGCCTTCACGTTTGTGTGTTTCATCGTGTTGCTGTGAACTTTCTTATAGGCGTGGTTGCTACATTCTTATTAGTTTTTTATTGTCAAATTCTTAGCATTGAACCGTCAAATTGTACGCATCATCTCGAAGAAATATATAGTTATTATCAAGAAAATTGCATTTTATTCCAACCAACGAGTCATCATAAACATCTGGAGACCCATGAGGGGAAGATCCAGCTAGAATTCAGCACGAATAAAGCCGAAATCCATCAAATACAAGACAATACCGGGGGACTTCGACGCAGATTGCCTATCAGATTTGCCAAGTCATTCCGACGATATCCAGTACTAAATCCAGGAGAAGAACGAAAAGAGGATCAACCTATCATCTGAACACGGGCAGAGAAGCAGCTAAAGCTACTCATCGTGAACGGATTCCAAAGATAAGTGTCCCAAAGGTTCCTTTCCTTACAATCCTTTACATACCGAAAGTACCAATTTTCAAGCCCGAATATTTCATACAGTCGATACTTTTTGCAAATAAACAAATATTAATACAGATATAATATTCTTTAAACTACAATATTAAAACATTAAAATACATAAATCAATCAAAAATGCTAAGATATTTCAATAATTTCCGAACATAATTTTTCGCGTATCCACCGACTACCCACATTATTTTACAAAAAAAATCTTCGAGATATTTTTACGTAATTTACAGCTAATTCAATAATAATCATAAAAAATATAAAATTAACTTGAGTACGATAGGACTCTCTCAGAGTTTCGCTAATTTGTACCAAGTTTGGTGGCCCATTCTATACAAATAACATAATCTCTTCTTCCCTTGTAAGTTACATAGACTACAAACAGTATTTTGTTCTTCGCTATCAATTTTTCTCGTTAGTAATTATCTTGGCCGACTATTCCAGCTGTTACGAGTCGTCTCATCGCGCAATACCTGTACACCGAGCTGCCGAACACCGAGTTTCGCTGTTCACCAGCTGGTAACCGGTTGGGCGAGTACTACCGAAGCGAGGAGCATACCTGTGAGCTAGTTCCATTTATTTTGCTAACTTACTCGTTTCTATTGGCTTACAAGGACCAAATACATTTATTTCTTCTTTATATTTACATTAATTTCATATATTTATTTCAAAATGTCACAAAATAGTGATGATAAAGCGTCAGTCAAGCTACGCGAATTAAATACTAAACGTAGCTCGATCAAAGGTCAAATTACAAAATACACAAACTACATAACCCTTATAAGCCAAAAGAAGGACCCGACTAGTCTCGATATAGCTGAATTATCCTTAAAATTGGGAAAATTCGAGGCTTTGTCACTACGTTTCGATGATCTGCAAACTCAGATTGAAGTTCTTAATCCAGATAAATTAGTAGCCGAAATTGAAGAACGTGATAAGATGGAACACGACTTTGTAGCTGCTATTGCGATTTCTAAGCAATTTATAGACAATTCTAATAACAAACTTGAGCTACAAAGACGTGAGTCAATATTTCACGATACTAGTAGTAACGCACCATGTACTGCACACGGCTCTGCTGACGATGATCGTGATTCAGGTGTAGGATTTAAATTACCATTAATTCAAATTTCAAAATTCGACGGAACCTACTTTCGTTGGTTAGAATTCCACGATACATTCGAAGAATTAATCCATAACAATAAACGTATAAAATCAATCCATAAGTTCCACTATCTTGTATCTTACTTGGAAGGCGAGGCAGCTAGAATTATTTCAAATATGGAAATATCCACGGCTAATTATGAAACAGCGTGGAAGCTTATTTGTGAGCGTTATAGCAATAAGCGTACACTTACAAACCATCATCTTAATTCATTATTTAATGTATCCCCGATGGTTCGTGAGTCCGAGAAGTCACTGCGTTTTTTAGTCGATCACGTCACGAAAAATCTGCGTGCCTTGTCCAGCTTAGGCCAGCCTACCGATAAATGGGATATATTACTTATATTTATACTCACATCTAAACTGGATAGCTCTACTCTTGCTAAATGGGAAGAGTATCGAAATACACTTGAAGATATGCCTACATTTGAACAATTTAAGAAATGCTTGATTGACCGAGCCGATGTTTTAGAATCTATTAACAGAAGTAAATCACACAGTAATAATTTAAACAGTAACAAAACTATACCTACAACATCATATCGTAATAATAATAACAATTCATTCAACGCTACACATCACAATAACAGACCTACACAATATACAAAATCATTTGCTAGTGTAAACGATAATAAACCAAGTTCATTTGCCTGCGTAGTATGTGGTGATAATCATCGCATTTATGATTGCAATACATTCAAAACCAAGACCGTTCAAGACAGATATAACGACGTTAAAAGGTACAGATTATGTACAAACTGCTTACGCCAAGGTCATTCGGTCAGTGACTGCCGCTTAGGCCCTTGTCGCATTTGTAAAAAGGGCACAAATAACATGCACAATTCATTACTTCACGATTATACCATTTCTAATAACGTTAATACCACTAATGAGGATATGTGTTTACCCAATGTTTCAGAAACCATTGTCACTCACGTATCACAAAATATCGAACAAGTTTTACTGTCCACAGCTTTGATAAAGGTTGCCAATATGAGTACAGGCGTTTACACTAAAGTTCGCGCTCTATTGGACTGTGGAAGCCAGTCATCTTTTATCACAAAATCACTTAAGGCCAGGTTGTGTCTTAACTCAACCCCTTGTGACTATATTTCTATCATAGGTATTGGAAACAACAATTCCAATCACAGTGTTGAAAGTTGCAAAATCAACATTCAGTCTTTAAACACATCGTTCAACACTACTCTAAATTGTTTAGTACTAAACGAAATAACCAGCGAACTACCTAAAAGTCGCATTACTTTCGAATCGCTAAACTTACCAACAAACATTGCACTTGCTGATCCTACGTTTCACCAGCCGTCTAAGATCGACCTATTGATCGGGGCTGATGTATTCTGGGACCTCATAGAACATGAACAACGTTCACTTGGTCTTCACATGCCTAAGTTGAACAACACTAAGTTAGGGTGGATAATAAGTGGTCCACTGCCAACATTACATAATAACAAAACCACAAAATACAATAAATCTATACAAAACTACACAACAGCTATACAAACCTACAACAATATAAAAAACAAAAATTCTATACAAAAGACAAATTCTATACAAAACACAAATTCTATACAAAACACAAATTCTATACAAAACAAAAATTCTATACAAAACACAAATTCTATACAAAAAACAAATTCTATACAAAACAAAAATTCTATACAAAACACAAACTCTATACAAAACAAAAATTCTATACAAGGTTTATCACATTCAACACAAAATACTGCAGAAGTAGACAAAATACTTCCTATATTTTGGAACCTTGAAGAGATTCCTAATCGAACTATTTTAAGCGAAAATGACAAACACTGCGAACAACATTTCAAACAAAATACTATTAGACTACAGAACGGTAGATTTCAAGTGAAATTGCCATTCAAAGAGTCAGTAGATTGCTTAGGCGATACATTTCATTTAGCCAAACGGCGTTTTCTTAACCTAGAACACAGATTTAAGCGAAATCCAACTTTAAAACAAGAATACTCAAAATTCATTTCAGAATACCGTGATCTAGGACATCTATCAACATGCACAATGAAACCTAACACTAAATATTTCTTATGTCATCACGCTGTCTTAAAGGAGAGCAGTGAATCGACTAAACTTAGAGTAGTCTTCGACGCTTCAGCTCCATCCTCCTCAGGGTACTCTCTAAATGATATTTTAATGGTCGGACCAAACATACAAGACTCACTTTTCTCCATCATGATAAGAGCAAGGCAGTACAAATATTTACTAACTGCAGATATTGAGAAAATGTATAGACAAGTCGAAATCTCCGAAGCCGATCGTAACTTGCATCTTGTTCTGTGGAGAGAATCTGAGTCTGAGCCGATCTCAATATTAAAACTTAATACTCTCACTTACGGTACCGCAAGTGCGAGCTATTTGAGTACTAGATGCATCTATCAATTAGGGGAGGAGTGTGAGGACAAATTACTTGAAAACATACTTAAACATGATGTTCTAGTCGACGATTTCATTACAGGTAGTGATAACGAACAAGAATTACGCTATATACAACAATCACTTGACAGAGTTCTAAAATCCGGATGTTTTCATCTACGAAAATACAAAAGTAATTTATCAACATTATTCAAAGATACAAAACTCACAAACAACCAAGATATATTAACATTCAGTGAATCATGCAATACTCTTGGATTAGGATGGAATCCTACCAACGATAAACTTCATTTTCCTACTAAAAATATTTCATCAAACCAAGTTGCTACTAAACGTATCATAATGTCCGAGTCTTTTAAGATTTTTGACCCACTGGGTTTATTAAGTCCCTTTATTATTCAACCTAAAATTTTAATTCAGGATTTATGGCTTTTAAATCTTGACTGGGACCAACCAGCTCCACTTCATATCAAACGTAGCTGGGACAACTTTCAACAGAACGTAGCTTATTTACAAAATTTCGAAATACCTAGACACGTCATCTGTACGGCACCTATTTCAATAGAAGTTCATTGTTTTAGTGATGCATCCATTCGTGCTTATGGTTCGTGTCTGTACATTAGATCAATCAATCACAATAATGAAGTAACAGTAAGACTACTTTGCGCCAAGTCTAAAGTAGCGCCTGTTAAACCCACCACTGTACCACGCTTAGAACTGTGCGCAGCCCTCTTGGCCGCTCGACTAAGTGTGTCCGTTCTAGAATCAATCAGGTATAAGCCACATCGAATCATCTATTGGTGTGATTCAAGTATTACGCTGGCGTGGATACGTACTGATCCAAAGAAGTTAAAAACCTTTGTAGCTAACCGCATTATTGAAATTACTGATACAACCGAACAGTCATCTTGGCGGTATGTACCCACGGCAGACAATCCAGCTGACATGATATCCAGGGGGGTTGACGCAGGTAATTTAATATCTAATAATTTGTGATGGTGTGGACCACAATTTTTACAATATGACGAAACTAAATGGCCAATTCTTAACAAAGGCAACAACGAACCTCAAACTTTACTAGAAATTAAGTCTAATATAGTCACTACTACTGAACTCATTTTAAATTTTGATAACTACTCTAATCTAAATAAATTAGAAAGAATTTGCGCTTACATAATGAGATTCACACACAATTTAAAAAACCCAGAAAATAAATTACTTGGAGAAATAAGTTTCTTTGAAATGAACAAAGCGTTCATTTACTTATGTGTTGTTGCACAACGTCAGTCCTTTAGCGACGAATACAAAACTTTATACAAAAATAAATCTTTACCTACAAAATCAAAAATCTTATCTTTGTCACCATTTCTAGAAAATGACACTAATCTTATAAGAGTAGGAGGGCGGCTCGATACTTCAGATTACACATACGAAAAGAAGCACCCTATACTACTCCACGCTACTCATCGGCTCACTAAACTTATTTTTGAACGAGAGCATTTACGAAGCCTTCACGCAGGCCCCCAGTTGCTACTCGCACTCATACGAGAATATGTTTGGCCAGTGGATGGTAGACGCCTCGCTAGGCGCGTCGTAAATAATTGTGTGCGATGTAAACGCATAGTAGGTAATACATTTAACCCTAAAATGGGCAATCTTCCAGCTCAAAGAATAACTCCCGATTATCCTTTTGTGTCGGTGGGCATGGACTACGCTGGACCATTTTTTATACTTAACCGGAAAGGCAAAGGCGGTAGGCTAATCAAATGCTATTTGTGTTTATTTATATGCCTACGCTTCAAGTGTGTACATTTAGAGGCAGTTAGCGACATGTCAAAAGACGCTTTTCTGATGACACTTCGTAGATTCGTGGCTCGCCGAGGTAAGCCAGCAGAGTTGTTTTCAGACAATGGACGTAATTTCACGGCAAGTGCAAGAGAGATAGACGATTTTTTAAAGAAGAACTTTAATCAATTAACTGAATTTGCAAATCAAGAAGGGATTAAATTTCATTTTATTCCGACGTATGCTCCTCACTTCGGGGGTATTTGGGAAGCCGGCATTAAATCCGCGAAATTTCATGTCAAAAGAGTAATCGGTAATAGTCACTTAACGTTTGAAGAGATTACCACCCTGTTTGCTCAGGTAGAGGCTGTATTAAATAGTCGACCCTTAAGTCCCTTATCCTCCTCTCCTGACGATTTTCTTCCTCTATCACCGGGACACTTTCTTATCGGAAGACCGTTAATGGCGCTGCCGTCACAAGATTTACAAAACCTGAAGGAGACTAGTTTACGGCGTTATGAACGGTTACAGAAGTTACGGCAGCATTTTTGGAATAGATGGCAGCGAGAGTACATTGGAGAATTGCAGCAAAGAACCAAATGGAAAACCAATATGTCTAAACTGAGTATTGGTGACTTGGTGCTAATACATGAAGAACATGTACCACCACTCAACTGGCGTCTTGGAAGGGTCGAGCGCTTATTTCCTGGACCAGATGGCTTGTCACGCGTTGCCGATGTCAACACATCAAGAGGGTGCATACGAAGACCATTGATTCGACTGTGCCCGCTACTTCAACAAGATGATCTTCAACATTGAAAGATTGTCTCCACTCTTTCAACGAGGCGCGAAGATGTTCAGGCAATGCCTTCACGTTTGTGTGTTTCATCGTGTTGCTGTGAACTTTCTTATAGGCGTGGTTGCTACATTCTTATTAGTTTTTTATTGTCAAATTCTTAGCATTGAACCGTCAAATTGTACGCATCATCTCGAAGAAATATATAGTTATTATCAAGAAAATTGCATTTTATTCCAACCAACGAGTCATCATAAACAAATATATATTTTTTTGTGAATCTAGACATATTTTCACAATTTGGATTCGGTCGCCATTATGATGTGAATTACTGTCATTCTAAACCGAGGGGTACATTGATAGGGTATAAGAGGTGACATTAATAACTAGGTATCAATCTCGCCCTAACTCGTGCCGAAAACCTAGTATAGAATAATGTATCTTATCAGTCTCGCCCCATAATATTTTGACTAATTGATTATTAAATTGATTGACTAATCAAGAACTACATAAGTGAAACTGATTAAAGTTGACTTTTTGCATTTATTTGTTAATTAAAAATAAAATTATAAATTATTTTGTTTCATTTTAGAAGTTATGAACAAACCAAACATGTTTTATAATATTTGGTACCGGATAGCAGTCAGCAGTTAGACCTATCAATGTTACCCCTTGTATCAAAGTAACCCCAAAAATATAAAAACAGTTATAATTTCAAAACTATAAGTCTCAATTATTATTTTTTTGCAGATTTGTGTTACTACTCATTGTGTCTTTCAACATAAATTAAAAAAACATGTGGTCTCAAAGTAACCCCAAATGTAATATAATTTTGATAACTAGGTTTTCTTTTTTTTTCTCGAAAACTAATCAAGATAATATTTATTTTTTTATTGATAATGGTAGTACGTAGTTTGTCCACCGCTTGACTATTTTTATTTTATTTTTAAGGTCAAAAATCTATGAATGGCGCTCAATTTAATTTCAAAATTAATCAATTTCACCTCGTTTTACGGTACTAATTAAATAAATATTGGTTTTATTGCATAATTGTTAGTTGACGACTAGTCGGCATAATTTGCCGACTAGTCGGTTAGTCGGTCGGTTAGTCGGTTAGTAGTAGTAGTCGGTTAAACTGCCGACTAGTCGGCTTTCCCGACTAGTCGGCCCATCTCTAATCTTTACCCATATTTCAGAAACGTAGATCATAAATGCGAAAAAAAACCATACATTTATTTGAAAGTCACAGCTCTTTATTTACTTGACAGTTTTTTGTTTACATTTTTGATCTAAGTTTCGAAATAGAGTATAGAAATATTTTACAAGGAGAAATGCACCATCAAAAAAAAGCAAACATTTCTTATTGTTAAATATTTCCCTGTTTGTTTTTCGACTGAGGCTCGATTTTAACGTCATCTACCTGAACAGTTTTACAACTATTGACTGACCAAAGTTCATGTTTCTAGGATCAGCAGTTTAAGCTGACTGTGCCTTGAAATTAAATATCAGTCAGTCAGGCAGGATTTTGAGTTTATGTAAGTGAACTAGCAGAGTCCCGCTATTTCACCTGCGTAAGTTCCGATCCCGCGGGATTTTCCAAAACCCTTAGTGGATACCTACACACCACAAAGAACACACTCTCTAACTAAATTGTATGTCTCTTGGACTAGCGATTTGGGCTAGATCAGTCACTCACTCAGACAGTCATTTTTAGGGTTCCGTACCTAAAGGTAAAAACGGGACCCTATTACTGAGACTTCGCTGTCTGTCTGTCTGTCCGTCCGTCCGTCCGTCCGTCTGTCCGTCTGTCACCAGGCTGTATCTCATGAACCGTAATAGCTAGAAGGTTGAAATTTTCACAGAAGATGTATTTCGGTTGCCGCTACAACAACAAATACTAAAAACAAAATAAAACAATTATTTAAAAGGGGCTCCCATACAACAAACGTGTTTCAAACATAACAAGGAGTCAGGACAGGAAGAGGGACAGGAGGACAAATCGAGTTGGTCATGGAATTCAAAATGGCTGCCCTATCTGTCAAATATACCAGTCTGCCTTCACTTACCAAAGAGTTTCTTATAAGTTTCAGATTTTCTTTGTGCCAAGGTTTTTTTTTTTGAGTGATTCGGTCGTTTGATGGGAGTAAGAATCGTAGATAAATATTTCATATTTTCCTATAAAATTCAAAAATTGGTTGTTGTAAACCATTTTAGGGTTCCGTATCCAATTGTGATAGTGGTACGGAACCCTTTGTGCGCGAGTGTCGCACTTGCCCCGTTTTTTTTTATTTTACATGTATAGTAATTTGCGTATGAATTGTTAAAATTCGCCGGATGTACGGTGTCTGCGGATGTCAAAACCAGACACAATAAAAATAATCTTTTTTCTTATTTTAGCTTCCGTTTTCCATCTGAACTTGACACATCTTAAACTTTATTTATGCTTCATAAAAATAAAGGCCTTTGATCCTTCCACACCGTTCCAAATCAACAAGAAATCGCAATTTCTCTGTAACTACGCAACCCTATTTCCGTACAACGGAACGTATAATTCGTTGCACTTCTACTTATAACAAAACTTGGCTTATTGCCATGGCCTTTATGATATTATAATGGTTATAGTGCAGGGAACTTACCGTTGCGTTGATTCATTGTAAGTCTGGACAGACTTGTAGACGTCTGGGTGTGTTTAGGCATGATATTGGGGCAATACGGCGCTGATTTGATATGTTCTTTAATGTGGATTGCAAAGGGCCATATAATATACTAGCTGCTTCCCGCAGTTTCACCCGCGTAAGTCCCGTGGGAATATCGGGATCAAAAGTAGCCTATTTTACTCCTTGATAATGTAGCTTTCTTTTGGTGATTTTTTTAAATCGGCTCAGTAGTTTTTGAGTTTATTCCTTACAAACATACGACACACACACACACAAATACAATTTTTTCCTCTTTATAATATTAGTGTAGATTTATCATTAATCTCAACCTCAATAGTAGATATGACATCACAAGGAAGACAGCTATAAACAGCAACTGTGGTAAGGTTACCACAAACGCAATGATGCTTTTAACGATTTAATCGTCATTTATCGACTCCATCTTAGCGCCCACAGCGATACTGCTGATTTGACACTTCGACCGGAAAACAAATGATAAATACAAACAACGAAAACGTCAGATTATGGTCTGAAATTAAAATATTAATTCATAAGCAAATCTTAGAGAAGCCATTTTAGACATTTAATATTCTAGTTTAAGGTTTTCAACCTTAGGACGGTTGTTTAAGATCTCTTTTCTTTTTTCCAGGACTGTAGGAGAAGATGATTCCCGCGTATGTTCGCCGAACCTCTCAGCGGAGTTGAACGCTAGCACCGTGTCCCGCAGTGGCGGGAAACACGTACATTTCGCGCCAGATCTCAATGCGATACTTGATTTAGATGAGGTAAACCACAAACACACAATCTGTTCAATCTTTCCTATAAAAAAATGATCGTTTTGGACCGACAGCAATCTAGTGCGGAACACGACCTCCAATGACAAGAAACTTTGTTACCCGTCCTCTTGTTTAACGCCTTGGGCAAGAGGCCTTTACAGACCTCTTTCCCACGGAAGTGTATAACAGTTCTTTAGTTTAAACTGTAACTGTTGTTTGAATTGTTCGTCACAGGACAGTATCGTGGGGTTCCTGCAAGCACAGCGCGACGTGAGCGCCGACATCAAGCGCGAGCTGGAGCACTCGCTGCGGAGGTTGCGGCACGAGGCGCATTCCTTGCTCGATCTCTCCAACAAGCTCACCAGTAAGTATACATCCACACAGGACAGTATCGTGGGGTTCCTGCAAGCACAGCGCGACGTGAGCGCCGACATCAAGCGCGAGCTGGAGCACTCGCTGCGGAGGTTGCGGCACGAGGCGCATTCCTTGCTCGATCTCTCCAACAAGCTCACCAGTAAGTATACATCCACACAGGACAGTATCGTGGGGTTCCTGCAAGCACAGCGCGACGTGAGCGCCGACATCAAGCGCGAGCTGGAGCACTCGCTGCGGAGGTTGCGGCACGAGGCGCATTCCTTGCTCGATCTCTCCAACAAGCTCACCAGTAAGTATACATCCACACAGGACAGTATCGTGGGGTTCCTGCAAGCACAGCGCGACGTGAGCGCCGACATCAAGCGCGAGCTGGAGCACTCGCTGCGGAGGTTGCGGCACGAGGCGCATTCCTTGCTCGATCTCTCCAACAAGCTCACCAGTAAGTATACATCCACACAGGACAGTATCGTGGGGTTCCTGCAAGCACAGCGCGACGTGAGCGCCGACATCAAGCGCGAGCTGGAGCACTCGCTGCGGAGGTTGCGGCACGAGGCGCATTCCTTGCTCGATCTCTCCAACAAGCTCACCAGTAAGTATACATCCACACAGGACAGTATCGTGGGGTTCCTGCAAGCACAGCGCGACGTGAGCGCCGACATCAAGCGCGAGCTGGAGCACTCGCTGCGGAGGTTGCGGCACGAGGCGCATTCCTTGCTCGATCTCTCCAACAAGCTCACCAGTAAGTATACATCCACACAGGACAGTATCGTGGGTAACAGTAACTACTGTTAAGGTTGAGATTAATAACTGAAAACAACCCTCTTAAAGAGGTCGAACTAAGGCTTTTCTTAGTATTTGATATTTGAATTGATGATTGAAGCAATAGTATTTGACTGTGACATTGAATCGCTTTTGTTTTCTCTGTTTCAGAAGAGCGCAATGATTCTAATGTGTTCGAATCAAGTGTTCAGATCACCGAGTTAGTTCAAGAGATCGAGTCGCAGCGGAACTGTGATAATTGTGAATTACACCGGAAGGTAAGGCCTGCTTCCATGCCATGGTGAGTCCATGAAGGCATGGGACATTCGCCCATCCGGAGTAGGCTCCCGTGACGTCTTTCTGCCTAACGTCTTTAAGAGGAGGCCCTTGCCATGCTATGGGACAAATTAACGGGCTATTTTTTTTTTATATTTAGTTATGTGTTAATCCAAATCTCCAGCTATCTGCATACCAAGTTTCAGTTTAATCGGTTCAGTACTTCTGGCGTGAAGTAGTAACAAAAATACTTCCTTACACACAAGTTTCACCTTTAGAATGTTAGTAGGATTAGTGACTCGCCTTAAGACATCTTAAGACATGTAGAAAATGTAATTTGCCTGTACCTAAGATGTCTTTACTTACTCATGAGCCTAAGTAAACTTGCTTACTTGTTACCAGAATATGGAAGAAGCAATGTCGGAATGTTTGCAACGGGAAAACTTACTGCGCTCCGATCTGGAAGCTGCTATGATGAAGATTGCACAACTTATGACCAACGCAGATGTTATCGCTGAAGGGTAAGATCTTACCATAATGCCTACTGATATATGGACTATTTCCTCACTCACAGGCCTAAGCTCTAACGCCAAGTTTTCTAGGTATTTTTCCAATAAATAGCCGATAGCATTCATATCAACCTTAACAGTAAATATGGCATAGGAGGAAGACAGTTGAAACAAGCCACTGAAGTAACGCTATCTCAAATTCAATAGAAACTTTTGACGTTTTAAGCGTTATGCATCAATTCCATCTTAGTACCTTCAGCGATTGTCCTTTCATTTCTGCGATAAACGTTACAATATTGTCTGCGCTGCAGCGATTTTTTTATATTTATTTCGCGTAAAAGGATCATGGAATATATTTGAGACATTATCTCTGTAGTATTAATCCATATTAACTTAATGACTTTAATGTAATGAGTAATGAATGACCGATAGAGAACGGTTTTTTTTTATTGTTACATTAAAAGTTTAATTTGCAATAATCTAAGCATATACCTATACTAGCTGCAATTTTTGAATAATTATCTCTTACTAGCTGACCCGGCGAACTTCGTACCGCCTTAGCGTAAATTTTCTGAGAGATTTTCTTAATATTTTTTTCCGTAAGAACTTGTACAGAGTATTAGAAAACTACAAAAAAAAAACAGCCAAATCGGTCAAGCCGTTTTCATGCTATGTCGTGACAACGGAAACGGGTTTCATTTTTATATATATAGATAGATCATCGGAATCTGATCCGAGTGATCCGATCCGAAATCCAAATTTCAGCGCTCAGTGCTGTTTATTACTTTTAGGATTGTTTCAACGCTCAACGTTTCGAGACCTTTACAGGTCCCTTCTTCAAGAGTTTAATTCGCAATAATGTAAGCATATATTCTGTTTATCGTCCCTCAGTTACGGTACGTGCGGGTCGGTGCAGCCGGGCGAGGCTCGCATCCCGCGCCGCGCGCCCGACTCTCCACACTCGCCGCACTCTCCCGACGACAACCACCGCCGGATAGAGGCGCTGGCGAGGGAGCGAGACGACTTACACCAACAAGTACGTGTTTACAATGTTCTGTAACTGCTCACTTTGATCTGAACGAGTAATCATAATAAGCAACGGGACCCTGCAAGGCTACCGCGGATGTATCGTCGCTTCAACTCGACAGTCGACTCGCTGTCAAAATGACAGTTGACAGCAAACAGCTGGTCAAAAGCGTTCCGTTTCACACTTAGTTTCGAGACACTTATTTACTGATATTTAATGAATAGAATGAAATATATTCTAAATACTTTTAAATGGAAGTAATTTACATTTTTAACGAATTAAAATAACAATTTGTCTTTTCTATACCTTTTAATAAATAAATTTGTAATATATTATATTTAGCATATATTTCATTCTATTCATTAAATATCAGTAAATAAGTATCTCGAAACTAAGTGTGAAACGGAACGCTTTTGACTAGCTGTTTGCTGTCAACTGTCATTTTGACAGCGAGTCGACTGTCGAGTTAAAAGATCCGCGGTAGCCTCCCTGTTCTCTAAACCTACGCATATTATGTTATTGCGTCCCCAACTGTGACCAGTAAGGGTATTAATGGAGGGGTCCGCTGTACCGTCAGGCCACTCCCAGGAGCAACCGTCCGGGATCTGTTTTAGCAGATCGTGTCCCCAAATGCAAAAATCATAATAAGCAGTAGCAGGAGGTCTGACCGTAAATATTACCAAATCTATTTGTAGTAGGTATGTTCCATGATGGATGACTTATCAACTGAGCCGACCACAAATAATTTACGGTCTCAAAAGAGATGCTAATGGGAAAATTGCTCAGATAAGAGAGATATAAAGATCTATCTTTTATTAAATGTTGATTTAGAAGTAACTTTCGTCTGGACTAAAGGTAGGGCTGCTCGCGCGATAGCAATTTTTGCAGGTGTATTTTGTCCTATTAAATATAACGAACACTATAACTAAATTGAAAGGAAAATTATCACAGCTTAGTAGGCTACAGTACAACTCTATACCTCTACACTGCGCGTGAGTTGACACGACACGCACTTTAAAATTAGTCAAATTTAAAACACTAGCTCACGGTTCTTTGTATAATTTGTTACAATATTAAAGCTATTGATTCATATACGCGTACCTAATTATAATATGTAATACTGTATTTATTTTTATATTTATTTATGTAAAATATACAGCTTTTTACTCTATGTTCACGACACGCTGACAGGTAAAACGGATGACAGATTCGCCGGTACATAAGATTTGCTGTGAAAAGGTAAACGGTGTAAAATGAACCTTGTTTCGACGTCGCATGGCTTAAATTCGCTTAATTCTTGGACCTCTATTATTTCAGTGTCTTAAGTGATTGGCTTCTGTCAAGTGATTATAATAAGTATTGTCTTTTGAATGTTTAGGCCCAATTCGCACTGATAAGTCTCGGCGGAGATGCTTCGTGAAATTCCGTTGTCATACATACATAACCACAGACTAGGCGATAGTCACGAAGTGGTTTCACGCCGCACCTCCATCGCGACTTATCGATGCACGTTACGCCTTATAAGTCCATAAGTGGCATCGGACATCGTAATAAATATGTATGTTTTATTTTAGTTTTATCATTCATTCATGTTAAAAATCCTAATTGTAAAATGATCATTTCATTTTTTTATTCTATTTAATTAATACAAACGCCAAAATAGGCTGTTATTTTTAATATTGTACAGTGCAGTGATGCGTAGATGGAGGAACAGAAATGGACTCGAACCTTATTGATAAAAAATAACAAACATAGGTGGATTTATTGTGAAATGGACAATCGGGAGCGAAACAAACAATAAGCCTTGTGTCTCTATCCGCGTATCGCTTTTCTTTGCCTGACTCTTTATAAAATTCATATAAAATTGCATTAAAATTTACACAATTAGTTTGCATTTCAGTAAAAAAAAACACTTATCGCTATTTCAATGAGAGCGCATCCTTTTTTGTTCCTCCTTCTATGAGTGAAAACAATTATTTTTATTTATTTCTCTAATAGTTTAAGTATATCATAAGTATTTCAAGGTCAAGATTTTTTTCGAAAATATTACAATCCAGTTTTGACAATGCTAACATTTATAACATTTATTTTTGACTCGCTACGCTCCGCAGATTTCTCGCGTGAGTCCCGATCTCGCGGAAATATCGGTATAAAAAGTAACTTATGCGTTACTCTGGATCTCCAGCTATCTGCATACAAAGTTTCTTCGCAATCGGTTCAGTAGTTTTTGCGTGAAGGAGTAACCAACATACTTACACACACACTTATAATATTCGTCAGATTAGTAGGATAGTACGATGTTGCATCTATTGAAGCGTGGCTCATGGAACTTCAAGTGTATTTTCCTAATTAGTATTACAACAAACTTAAATCAAAACTTTATAAATGCAGCTTGAAGCAGCGAATCGTCAACTGCGCTCCACCCGACAATTCGTCGAGGAACAGGCGGCGGAACGCGAACATGAACGCGATGAATTCGCGCGCAATCTGACAGATTTGCGCGAAGAAAACGCGCGCTTGTCAGCCCGCTTACAGACTAATGCCAGGATTCTTGGAGAGGTATGTTATTGTAAAGCTGGTGAGAGGTGAAGAGTGCTTTTGTACTAGCGTTTTGTTGCCGCTTTTTCGCATTTTTCTTTCACACTCGCTTAGAGAAATTAGCTTATTCGCTTATATAAAACGCTAATCTAAAAGTTCTCAAAGAACTAATAAAATAACAAAGTTTAGTCAAGGTCTTTTTGCTGTTGTAACACACATTAACACAACGGACTTATTATATTACAACTGTCTGTTTTATAATTAGTTTTTTTTCTGTGTATGTGTGTTGTTTTAGCAAATAAATGTCTGTCTATGTGTCTGTGTCTTTAACAAGTCAATATTGTGTTGTCCGTACATATGTGTTTTGGAAACACTAAAATAATAATTTTCACTGGTATGATAAGTTGATAACTCTTTGATATTGTTTCGAAATGGTTAATTGGTGGTTTTGGGTACTTATATTACACTCTTGAATTGTTTTTTTTGCACATTTCTTAAATTTTGCACTGTATCATTTTAAATCTGAAGGCATGAATATAACTTTCATTATTTAGTAAGAAAACTCATTCATTTAAACTGCCATTATTTCAGAATATCTCGAAAAGCTTATTTATTTCTTCAGATTTAATCCCTCTTCACAACTAACCGCTAACCCCTAACCGACAGTCAACGACAAAAGTCAATATCTACCTTAAATTGTTAGAATAAGGTTTAGTTTCGATTGAGGTTTAGTAGACTTTAGTCGTTGACTGTCCGTAATGTCACAGATGCGCTGTCTCCGTCTTTCTTACTGCAACTGTCGCGAGCACGATGCACATGTAAGTTTGTACGCACAATGTATGATATTTTTTCATAGAAAATAGTAGGTATTTATAATACATGGTGATTGTATTGGGTTTTTAAAATGTTTAATAAAATGACCCTTTATTACTTTGTGGTAGTTATGTTTACATTTTTCCCGGGTCTTATTAAAATCATGTAAGTTTTACAAGTTTTTATGTGGTAGTTAGTTTGTCTTGCGCGTGAAACAAACATACCGGGAAACGGGTCTCGTATTATAGACCCGTCGCGGTATCCTTCACAAGTCCGCCCCCGGGCCGCTTCGCGGTTTGTGTATTCTACGCTTTAATCTCTTTTATGTTATCGGTTTCAAGTATTGTCTTGTCTATGTATTTAACTGCATGTTCGTATTTCTTTCTTTTCTTCTTCTTTTTTTACTTTTGTAGTTAGCTTTGTAGTCGTTTGATTTTAGATACTATCATAGAGTAAATATACTATCAATACACAGATGAGCATCCCAACTGATATCATAACTTTTATTTATTATTTTAAGTTCCAGCTGTTTGTCTCTCGATAAAAACTACATCCTAAAAGGGAAACATCCTGTGTTGTCATCACACACATACTTGTCATCAGTTCTCTGTCTTTAGAAACTTCTCATGAGCATGTAGGATCAATGGATGTCCGTCCATTATAAATTCGAAAGTAACTGTGTGTTACCTTCTTGTTGAATCTTAGTTACTGAACTAATTTTGATGAATTGAGATAAATAATACGTTAGAGAAGGACTACTTCAATCCTTACTTATACAAATCTGATCTCATCTTTTTTAAAGTTATTTAACATAAAGTTTACCTACTTTTCTTTTCGGTTTGAATCGCGTAGCTTTTTTTAAACTAAGCATTTTTTTGAACGTTTCACTTTCGAGATTTTTCCAGAGGTTTTGTTCACTAGTAGACAGCTCGAAACCTCACCTCAAAACGCAAAGTGTCCAAAAATGGTTAACATAATTTTATCATCAAAAATAACGCGATTGAAACCGGAAAGACTTAAATTTCAATCTAGCTTCTCAAAATCAGAAGAAAAGTTATTTAAAATATGTATGTCATCATAGGTGGAACAACTCGAGAGTCAAACCCGTGAGATGAACCAAATAATATCGGAGCTGGAAACACGGAAGGCTGCTTCAGACAACGAACTCAAAGCGAGCGAAGAGAAAGTACTGATCCTAAGAGATATTATAGCCAATCTCGAAGGACAATTAGAACAAAAAGCAACACATGAAAAGGTAAATAAAGAAATAACTAGTTAGCTAGTTATTTTTAATTCACATTTCATCTTTTTTACCTTGTTGTCCATCCAAAAGTTGCCTTGAAAGGATTGCTGACAAATCCCTTCAAGGCATATTAAAAAATTCAACCTATCTTAATAATTTTTTCTGATTACTATAGGAAATATTAGCCCAACTAGAAGAGATGAAGCGCACCATCGATGAAAGAGACGGCAAGATGCGCGAACTGTTAGGGGAGCTGGAATCCGTGAGGAGTGAGCGAGTCGAACATAGTGACGTTGTTTGCGTCAAGTGCGGGCAAGAAGAGGACAAGTGTCACGAACTCTTGGATAAGATAAAGGAGCAGGTGAGATAGATAGATGGATTCATGCTTTATTATACCAATCCGCTTCCGCAAGTCCGCTTGGCGTTACGAATTAGGTCGGCGGGTTGTTACAACCTGTGGCCGAAGCTTCCCGCCTTTTGTCCGAAGACCAAAATGGCCAAGAAACCCCTTATAGTCGCCTTTTACGACGAACAGAGGATACCGTAGCCTTATTCATCACATTCACATCTACAAATACAACGCAAGGCGAGACTCGAACCCGCATCTCTCAGTTGACTTTTGCATTATAAAAATAAGTATAAAAGTACACATTCTGTCATGGAAATGAACTCGCTCCATTGTATTCCAGTGCACAGTAGTGGAAGCAGCGCTAACGTCCCGCGCACGGCGCCTGGAGCGAGTGCACGAGGCGTCGTGTGCCAGCTGCAGCGAGCCCAGCGAGGATGTCTCCATCAGAGACCAGAGACATCATGACCAGGTCCGTATATCATCATCATCACTATGTTTCCGGTTATATGCCACTCGGGAGTCCGGTTTCTGCATTCCTGCTCTTGCGTCTACACTTCGCACGATCTTTAGCATCCAGCCCAGCGAGGATGTCTCCATCACAGATCAGAGACATCATGAACAGGTTCGTATATCATCATCATCACCATTCTCACAATGTTTCCGGTTGTATCCCTCTCCGGAGCCCGGGGTCTGCTTTTCTGCTCTTACGTCTACACTTCGCACGATCTTCAGCATCCAGTCCAGCGAGGATGTCTCCATCAGAGACCAAAGACATCATGACCAGATCTGTCATCATCAATCATCTTTTTAAAGGATAGGTGAATCATAATCGAGTAGAGGTGTTACGAAAATTGGAACGTGTTTCAATTAAGGACAACAATCAACATTGCTAGGATTTAATATAATGAATCACCATAAAATTAGATTGCACCAATTAGTCTCGTAAGGTCAAAGAGTTTATTGCAAGGTACACCCTACTTTTTTTAAACGATAGATGAGCGTTTGACCACTATCTCATCCGATAGTAAGTGATCAATTTTCAATTTCAAAAAGTCGTTATCCAGAAAAATAAAAATAATAATGTAGTAAGTGAAGATATAGTCTAAGATGTACCACGCTCATTTACAAGAAGAAAGATAGCACTGGAACAAGATCATGCATGATTGACCTTGTAATTGAGACAAAACACATTTAAAAAACAAAAATTTGAATAAGATAATCCCTGTAACCAGTCGCTGGCGAGCCCCGGCGAGTCTCCCCGCAACGCGTCGTTGGTGGAACTGTGCGGAGTGTGGGAGTGTCTGTGCGCGTTGTCTCGCGCTGAAGACGCGGCGCTCAAGCGGCTTGCAGACCTCGAGATGCAGCGGCAGCAGTTGAAAGATGTTGCTCAGGTTAGTTCTAACTTAGCTTAGAAATTTATACAGCTCCGGTATCATACTGGAGACAACGGGCCGAACTAGCGTTTGGGGACACGATCTGTCTAAAACCGATCCCTGACCGTTGCTCCTGGGAGTGGCCTGACGACACAGTGGACCCCTATCTGCATGCCCAAAGTGGCCATAGTCGGGGCCGCTATAACATATATAATTAGGTTTGAGTGTTCGGGGTCTCGTGGTATCACACTGGAGATGTGGGTGGCTTTTCTACCGGCCTTAGCGAGGTGATCGCAAGCTCATTACTGAGGTGCGGTGATCGGCTTTATTGCTCCGGTACCTGTCTGGATTATTATAAGAAACCCGAACACTAGCTTTGAGGACAAGATTTGTCTATAACTGATCCCAGAAAACGGTCTGAAGAGAGTATCTGACAGAACAGCGCTCCATAGCGATACCGAAATGTGGATAAACGGGGGCTCTATATCACACAATGATTATTCGTTTCGACGGAGCGTTGTTGACATTTGAATCGTCACTTATTGACTTCATCTTAGCACATGCAGGGAGCAATGCTCATTTAATTTTTATTACAGACGTAACAATATTGTCGGTGTTTTATATTTATTTCGCGTAGAAAAAACATGGAATTTGTTTCAGACATCACCTCTGTAGTACTTGATATTATGTCTATAAAATGCTTTATCCTGAAAAACTGACTGATACACCAACGTACAGCCTAAACCGCTGATATTTAGGAACTGAAATTTAGAGTGTTTTTTATATGTAAGCATCCGCTAAGAAATTCCCACGGGATTGGGACTACAATCGGGTAAACAACAATTCCACACATTTATTTGAAAGTGACAGTTGTTCTATTTTCTATAAAATTAGCAGTTCTTTGTTAACACTTTTGATTCAAGTTTCTGAAATAGGTTATAGTTAAAAATATAATCTTTAATCGACTTAATTCTGAATAGCATAGTATTTGTGTGTTAAAGAAACGTTATAGTGTACTAGTGTCCCCCGAACCTTGGCGCTCGTTCATTGATAGCTGGCGAGTTTCCAACGCGGTTTATTTTGATATCATCGTCACTCTTTCTTTACCGCTTAGGAACAACTGTTAGGACTATATATTCATAATATGACAGTTTCAAAAGTTAAAACATTATTTATTTTAAAGGATAAATACATATATTTTCTATTTATCATAGTTTGAGCTTTATTTTTAAACTCATTTATGTTCCGTTTCATAAGAACGACTTTAATCGCCGTCTAAAGCTTTTCTATTCCGTCGTATTTTTTCATTACGTCTTCCCGTGATTGTGTTAGTCGAAAAAAAAACAGGGGAAGATGCATCATCATAAATTCACCGTGTCACGTGGAGTCCCGTGAGGTGCACTCGCCTGGGAAGCGAGGGGGGGTTCCGATAATGCATTTGTCCTTGTAACTATTTCTAGTACAAAACCTAGAGCAATAAACAAGAAATATTAAATTAATTTTGGAAAGTATGTATAATTGTACATGCTCCCCCTTACTTATGTTACAAAATCGACAGACAAAGACAAACGTTACATAACTGAGTCATCTGTTAATAATTGTTTATAAGTAGAGGGGCTATTTCTTTTGGGATCGGAACTATATTCTATATCGAAAATGTAAACATAGTAGAACTATCAATATCAAAGGAAAAAGTAAATAAAAAGCTGTTACTTTAACATAAATGCATGTGTTTTTGTTTACATTGTTGATCTTAGATTCTGAGACAGTGTATAAGTCATGTATAATTTTGTATTTATTTGAAATCAATGGTCTGTTTTTAAACATCGGTACTAAACCTTTCTTATAAACTGAGTTTAAATCTTTAGATAATATTGAAACAAACACCAATTTGATACTATTGCAACAGCTTACTGTTTCTTAGAATTTATCCCGTGCTATTTGAGATTGGATCAGCATTTGATTTATTAAAGGAAAATGTTTGTATTTCGCAAGAGATTCTACGAAGACACGTTTAGTAAAGGTTTTGGTTTAAACAGATTGTAAGGTTGAATTAAATGTACGTTTTATATTACTTCATTTAATCCAGTTCTTCACATTTGTTGTTTTCGGATTCTTATGAAAATCTATGAATAAATAAATATTGCACGAAGTCACCCACAGCGCATTGGACCAGGCTTCTACTATAGGTAACTAGAGAACGGATATACTATAAAGACACATAGAAAATACCCAGTCCGTAAACAACTATCTTCTATATCTATAAAAGGCTTTATCCTGACTGACTGATCATCGCACAGCCTAGATCGCAGACAGTAAAGTGCGTGTACGTTGTATAATATAGGCATCTGATACGAAAGGATTTTCGAAATTCCCACGGAATCGAGACTTACGCGGGTGAAACCCCCAGACACAGCTATAATACCGGCTTTCCACTGCGAGCGGAGCGGAGTTAAAAGTGTGTCATTTTAACATCCAACGATTGTTTCCATAGCGCGAAAGAGTTGTATGACTATGAAAACAACCGTTGTATGTTGAACTGACACATTAATGACTCCGCTCCGCTCGCAGTGGAAAGCCGGCATAACATATAGCGAACTTCATGAATCGTATAATAACAATTGGTTGCAATTTTATTTTACCCAGTTACAATGTAACAAAGCATATCTAATTCTGTAGTAAAATTAATTACTCTAACTTGATGATCTTCAGAGAAATCTGTTTCAAGAAATCTCTAAGCAGAATATCGGTTCCTTATCTAAGACTGCAGTCTCACATTACAATGTAACCTGCCGTATGTAGTAAGTGATACGGCATGCTCCATTTTTAACCGGCTTCCAAAAAAGGAGGGGGTTATCGTAAATGGTATAGGTTATCTACCGTTTGTTTGGTGCTATGAACTACAGTGTCTGTATAAATAGAAGTAAATAATTCTTTGTGCAATTGCGATAGCGTTAGATATCTCTAAAAATTGATTGCCTTTTCAAGAACAAATAAAAAACGTCTCTTAATTTATATCTACTTGGATTTTTTTTTTTCGATGACGTCTACTAAAACTAGACCACAGTCGTGTGGTCTAGTTAAGTTGGTATGAGACACTTCGAAGGGACTTCGAAACCTGCTGCGGGTGAATTTTTAAAGATGTATTATTCCTTGAAATTGATCTACACTAATATTATAAAGAGGAAAGATTTGTATTTTTGTGTGTATGTATGTTTGTAATAAATAAACTCAAAACCTACTGTGCCGATTTAAAAACATATTTCACCATTAGAAAGCTACATTCACCCTGAGTAACATAGGCATACACAAACCATACTTTTAATCCCGATATTCCCACGGGATCAGAACTTACGCGGGTGAAACCGCGGGACTCTGTTAGTTCTAAATAAAGACTGAATAAAATATAAAATAAATTATGTGAACATCACACAGCGCCATCTAGCTCCATGCTAAGACATTAAGCTTGTGGTATGGTGACAACGGATAAACTACAAATCATAAATAGAGACACCCAATAACAATAGATTGACTTCTTAGATCGTCTCGGGAATTAACCACTTCTAAATGATCCATTAAGTGTTAAAATTGACAATCAGTTAGCTTATCCGGCGTACACAGGTTCATTACACACAAGTACACTTACCGTCAAAACAACAGTGATGAATGTTCGTCTACTGAACCTAGAATGAGTCATTCTAATATAGTGGCTGTAGGTGTAATTTGCGACCCTAATACACGGAATGAACTCTCTCTCCTCTACAATTTGCATTATGATTCTATTGGTTTTGTTTCTAGGGCTGACACAAATTATATGTTGTTTTAACTAGGATATGATACCTACTCGTTCTCCATACAAACGTAGTCAACTGTCAAAGTAAAAATGTCTTTTGAGAATACTGTTTTGAAACAAAAATTGAGGCAATAAAGTTTCATTTACTTATAGAACGGTCGCAAGTTATGATTTAATTTGAGTGTATTGTTTGCAATTGTAATCATTTTAAAGGAAAAATACGTCTACATTAACAAAACGCACGCAACGAGTAACAACTTAACGGCTTAAGCGCTTGAGATAAGAATAGTGTAATCGACACTGATTCCCTTATATTATTTTTATTATAAACAGATTAACTCCAGAACCAAAGCAATCGCCATAAAGCTTTAAAACGATCACAATATTGTACCTAACCCATTTTCCTCGACTAATTATGATTAGCCCTCAGTTACACAATGAAAAAGAAGATAAACAAGTGACAGAAATAGACAACCCTAGAGCGTACAATCACTCACACAGAGAGCTCCCGCGGAAATGTGCGTCTCACGGATAAATATAGGGATATATTGATGTTGACGACTGATTCGAGAATGTGTGGAGGCGGCAGTTTCTGATATGCTTTGGATTTATGGACTCGTATCATTTTTACTGCTTTGATGATGTCAGTGTTGTTGCGTTGATATTTTGTTGAAAACGATTTGGAATATGATATGTTTTATGTTAGTAGTGATGTTTGAATCAGCTGAAATTGATGTTTTCCGTTTTTTTTGTTATCTTGCCAAATCAAAATCACAAGCTTATACGTAGTACTATTATATATTCTGTGCTTATACGCAGCGTGTAAGAAATTTTCAAAGTGATTAATTTTTGTCTTTGTTAGCCCGTTAATTCCCACTCTAGGGAATGGGCCTCGAATCCTCTAAGAGGGGTACTCCGGATTGACTAATGTCCCATGCCTTCGGACTGTGATAAGTCCTAGGACATATAGGTTTCTGGGCGATGTTTTCTTTCATTGAAAGGGTGAGCCGTTAATATAAAATAATTTTATTGAATTAAATATTTTTAATCTTGAATATTAGCAAATAAATCTCCGATTTTCACGAACACCATGATCACAGTTGAGTAAGATCTATCAAACTCCACTCAAAAGATACACACATCAACATCGTCTAGGGATATTTTATATAAAGTTCTTAAACTTAAAAAATACTGGCCGATTTAAAAATATTTTAATGGAACCTTATTGTGTAGGCCTTATTGTATGATTCCAAATTTGAATTTAAAAAAAAAAATTAAAAACATAAGATTAGCGCGGCAATTATTGTAGCGAGTTCGAAGGTTTAAATTTACTTAACGCAGTTTTAAGCATTTTGTTTAAACAAATTGAAGTTTTAATTTTTTTTTTGATTAATTACAATTTAATACAACTGTATGCATCATGCAGCGGCGTCATTTAACAAGAAACGAAATGTTAAGGGCAGTAGGAATGCTCCAAGCTGGGGCTACTCAACGGAGTATTGCCGAGGAGATTGGAACAAGACAAAACGTGATATCAAGATTGTGGTCACGTTATCGTGCTACTGGTGAAGTGGCTGAAAGGCATCCAGGCGGAAAGCGGATAACTACCCAAAGACAAGACCGATTTTTGCAAGTGGCCGCGAGAAGACAACCAAATGTTACGGCTATGCAGTTGGTTCAAACGCTCCAGTCAGACCACCAGGTGCTTGTCAGTGACCAAACTGTGAGGAGAAGACTGCACGAGGCTAACCTTCATTCTCGCAGGCCGCTTCGTACTCTAGCACTACGCAGAGGAAATCGTGGACGAAGATTACAGTGGGCTAGAGAACATTTGCCTTGGGAAGATATCGAGTGGTCGGTAGTGTTGTTTACCGATGAGTCCCGATTCGGATTTCATCCTGATTCACGTAGAGTACGCGTATGGTGAGCTTCTGGTCGTGACAACCGTCTGCAACACCCTCAGGAGGTCCATCCATACCATGGCGGAACAATTATGGTTTGGGCGGGAATTCGTATTGGTGGAAGAACAGACCTCGTTTGGATCAGAAACACTATGACTGCCGAAAAATACCGTAATCAGGTGCTAGCACCAATAATCTATCCCCATCGACTGCAAATGGGCCAAGTTTTCACGCTCATGCACGACAACGCCCGTCCGCACACTGCGCGAGTGGTGACCAGCTGGCTAGAGGAGCACGACGTGTCGGTCTTAGACTGGCCCGCGCAGTCACTAGACCTAAACCCCATAGAGCACGCGTGGGATATGCTTCAAAGAAGGGCTTTAAGGAATTTGCCTCCAAATGTTGCGACTGAAGAGCAACTTTTTTTGCATCTTAGCAGGACCTGGGACATTATTCCGCAGCAAGATATTGACAACCTGATTCAAAGCATGAAAAACCGGTGCAGGGCCGTGATTAACGTCATGGGTGGTTTCACTGACTACTAATTTTAACTTCAAATAAAAAAACCTAATAATTTCGTTTTACTTTATTTTTTTCCTTAGATAGACATTTTATCTTAAATTTAACATTATTTCACTTTTTGCGTTTTTTAAAATAAAAAAATATTTAAGCATAAAACAATATTTTGTTGTATTCTAAATCATAGTCTGATAAGTAGGCTTTACAAAAATATATACATGTTGTTTGTTAGTAAACACAATTTTTGAGTAAATTGAGAAATCTTGAATATCCCTAGACGGTGTTGATGTGTGTATATAAGTTCACACTAAAAATTGTGAAATAAGAGCCTAAACATTGCTCAAGAAAATAACGACAATTTGATAGGAGAGGACAGTTTTATTGCCACATCCGCATTCTTCCTACATCAATCGTTTCATACATCATCTGCGTATGTTTTTGACTCAGTCTCTCCCGATGCTTCAAAGCGTGTTCTGCTGCCGCAAGGTCTCTCAAACGCTACCATTGTTTATACCATTACATTTAGATATTTCCCACTGACCCACCGGTGGAACTACTGTCATTAGTGCCCCATTATCATGTAAATAAAGCCATGTAAAATGTAGAAGGTCATTGTAATTTTGTGCTGTGTGATGTTTGTGTGGAGTTACATTAGAAAATACATCGGAATGGGTCTTCCTGACTTGACGGTGAGTCTGTATTTATAATTGTAATTATAGGCGTGATAATTTTCTTAACTAGACAGTCGCAATTGGGTATTTAATTCAACCGAGTATAAAAGAAGCGTTTTGTTTTTATTAACGGTCTATTTAAGTTACCCTTTGACACTTACGTGTTTTCCGATTTTAAATCAGCGCACACAGCTCAATCTAGCTAAGCAACTAGGCTTATACTATGGGGACTAGACAACGGATATACTTTCTACGTTTTTTTGTTAACAAATCTATTTGCAGTAGGTATGGTCAATGATGACTTAACTACTGTTTCGACCCCAAATAATTTGGGTTTTTTGCGGACCCCCGGCTCCCAGAGGGATGCAACTGTGAACTTCGCTTAGATGAAAACCCCTTCCGCATATCTACGTACTTTCTCTAAGGCGACTTTTTGATTCTTTCATAGTTAGTTTATATAAAAACTTAGAATCTGTTATTGCCAGTATGCTCTGTGTAACTTTTAGTTGCATAATATTCATTAAGTGCTGTTGATTCTGTAGAAATAAAAAAAGTCTGATGAATATCCGACAACGGCATCGATATAAACTAACCGTAACTAATTAGCTGGGACAGATCAAAGCAACATGTCGTCGTAGTAGCCTATTAAAGTTATACGCATTATCAATCAAATACTCTTAATGCCTTATTTGTTTAGTAACAACATCGAATGTTCTGAGCGGACGCTCGCGCTGTTTAGAAGTGCGTTTTGAATTGAATCTGCGTATTGCACTGTCATTTTATTAATACGTGACGGGTTAAGTCAGATACGTAGTTTGCTGCAGCTGTGAATGAGTGCGAAGATTTCTGATAATGTGTCTGATATGATGAAGGCGAAATCTATCTAGTGATCATGAACCAAGGATCTTATACATCTCATCTACATGCATGTACAGTCAGATTACCAATTAAGTATACAGCACGCAAAATGATCATGCGTGCTGTATACTTAATTGGTGATCTGACTGTATAACTTAATAATTTAAATAACCTACATTTACCCCCTTAAATAAATGATGGCTAAGTTTAATAAGTTTAACAATTAACTATAAGTACAGCACGAATAATATTTTTGCGTGCTGGATACTTAACTGGTAATCTGTCTGTATCTGTATATTGTACAATGTTGGTAAGTGACAAGTTAACAGCCGGCGAATTGATAATGTGTACCTTTTACAATATTTTCTCGAAACACCAATAAACCTATGACCGCTCGAATCTACAAAAACATCTCAATAACAAACTGTAACAAGCTGCGATGTCAATAGAGCAATAAAATCTCGACTACAAGTGGACGACAATTACTCTCGATAAAGTACACTAAATTGAGCAATTGCTGCATTGCAAATAACTACAATGCACTTGGCAATTGGAGCTTGTTTATAGATACTGCAAGACGAGGAATACATTCTTTCTATAAGAAATTCTTTTACTAACTCCTTCTCAAATTTATGCTCCTTTTTCACTAATAATATAAATACGAAAAATTAATTTGTATGTTTTTTTTTGCAAAGTAATATGGTTGAGAAATACTGTATTGTGTCATTGATAAATTGATCCAGTATGAATTTAGGGACAACCCAAAAGTTACGTTATCCTAAAACAAACTCTTAATAAATTATGTTAAATAGGAGAAACAACATACAGACAGAAGATTTTGCCAAACCTGAAGCAGAGACGCTTCGCTCGCTCGGTTAATAAGCAACTTTTTACGGATAAACTTTTGAAACTTATACTATTCATTGGTGGGGTTATTTGATTCAATTTTTTTGGGTTCTTTTGAATATACAACCATGAGGTGTAGCTTCTATTTCATAACATAAACTGCAGTAAATATTGACCACCTAGTTTCCGTGATGCCCAACTGGGTCGCTTATAAATACACATTTGACTAACGCTACCGTACAAACTTTACTGTCGCAGTTGGCAGGTGCTTTTTGCGTTCACTGCTCCGTTGGAGTGCGGGCTTGTTTCGTAAGATTAAGGCGTTTATTGCGTGGTTTAAAATTTACTGTAAGGTTTTTACTGCACTGTTAACACAGTTTCAGATGAGTTCATATTGTAACATTTGGTATTTGTTTAGTTTAAGACGTTAGTAATGGCGTTGTTAAGCTTGGATTACTTATTTACTTATTAAAAATTTAAAGGTGATAAAATGTGCATAAGGCCCTAACAAAATAACTCAACATAAGTACTAAAATATTAAGGAAAGATTTAAAACATAACGCAATGTTGCCAGATGATTGAAAACGTGACACGTGTGTTGTTCTTAGACACTTATCATCATGCGATACTTTAAGATGCAACTGAATGATAAATAAACGCACAGCCCAAACCGCTAATAGTGGACAGCTTAAATTAGAAAAGTGTGTTCTTTATAATATGACGTAGACACGAATGTCTACGTTTCTAAATAGCATTTCTTAAAACCCTTTCTTATCGAAATAAGAAAGGGTTTTTAGAAATGTTCACGGGATCGGGGGTTTTACGGGTAAAACTATTTTTAAGTATATTCCTATTCTAATATTATAAACGCGAATGTTTGCAAGTATGTACATATGTATGCATGTATGCAACTTTGCAACGTGCATGCAACTTTGTGACTCCTTCACGCTAAAACTACTGAACCGATTTCGCTGAAACTTGGAATATAGTTCGCTGGAGAATTGGAAGAGAATTGGAAGAGTCAGAGTTTGTCTAAGCCACGACCTATCATGTTTGCCTAGGAGGTGCGAGCGGAGCGCGACGTGCTGCAAGCGCGCATGTCGGAGCAAGCCCTGAAGATATCGTCGCTGTCGGCGCGATTGCAGCAGCAGCGCAACGACGCGGACGCGCTCGCGCACCACCACACCGCCGAGCTTACCGTGCAGTTGCACGATGCTAGGGCTGAGGTAACGTACATACATCACAGGTTCCTTTTCGACAAAGCTGCATGGGTCACTCGGCTTTTAGAGCCACCTAATATACCTGACAAGTAACACATGGTGTTTTCTGCCGAGTGTAGTTGCCTACTTGCTGCCTACTGCACTCGGATTATATTCTATAACTTTTGATTATCTCTAATATACGGATTATTCGGTCTTTATCGGAAGATCCAATGTCCTGAGTCCAGGGGGCCTACTAGATGCCAATAATTTCTACAAATTTTAAATTTCATTGTAGTTTCCCCAAGAGACACCTCAATTTTAGCACATTATGGCATAAATATAATTGGAAAAGTATTTGTTGTTCACAGGTTCAAAGATTGAAAGAGGACTTGGAGTCAAAGGACAAACAACTGACAAGATTGAAACAAAATTTAGAAGAAAAGGATAGACTGAATGAACAACACCATTCCTTGTATGGAAACTTGTGTAAGTATACATATACTTTAGCTGCGTCCCGCGGATTTCCGCGTAAGTCCCGATCCCGTGGGAATATCGGGATCAGCAGTACCCTATGTAATGTAGCTTTCTTTTGGTGAAAGAAATTTTGAAATCGGTCCAGTAGTCTCGGAGCATATTCATAGGATAGGACTACAAAATCCCTTCCTGTGGGACACCCACGGAGCTACATGTTAAAATATTGAAAAATATTTGTTCACAGGCAACCCCAAAGACAAAGTAGTAATCCTAGAAAGAGAGCTATCATCTGCGCAAAGCCGCATCGCGCAACTAGAACTACTGGTTAGAAGTCTAGAGCAAGACAAGGATGAACTGCAAGTCACTGTCAGAGATCACCAGAGGGCGCTGGCGGAGAAAGAAGATCAGTTGCAGGAGCTATTGGGTATTACTTATTGTATGTTTATACTGTTACATGAGAGGTTATATTACTTACGTATAAGAGGCGACATAAAACAAAAAAAAAGTACAGTTTTCGTATATGTTCATAGTTGCAGTTTACGCTCTGTTGGCGCGGTTTTGTCGCCGGTTCAGTGCAAAAATAATGTTAGCGATGTCTACTTTATAGTATTTACTTTTCAACTCAATATTTTGGTTTGGGGTGTCGTGTATGGATTAGATTTGGTCAAAACTTTCACAGTAGTATCTCAGTGAATCAGTCGTACAGTTTTACAAATACGTTTTTGAATGTGTTTTATTTTGTAGAAAGTCTACTGTTAGCATGCCTAGTGGCTGATTTTTATAATACCAGTCTAATTATTAATGTATGTTTAAAATGTCTGTCAATCATAGTCTATGCATTATCAAAACACCAGTTTTGAAATCTAGACTGTACTAAACGAAAATTTGGATATACTCCAACTTCCTAGCCTTTATTTAGGTTACCCACTCACACATGCACACTTGTTACGTTATAATGATTCAACACTATTTTCGCAGCCTTAAAACTTGACGATGGCGATCAGAAGGACGAAAAAAGTGAAGTTTACGAAGCAAAGGTTTCAGCCAGAACTTTGAGCGATATTGTTTCTATATCAGAGTTTGATGAGCAAGATTTACAAATGCGTAGAGCAGAATTGAAGGCCAATCTTAGTATATCCGGAATTCCTTACGTCACAGACGCGAGAGATAATAAAACGCATAACAAGACACTCCCACCAGACGTTCAAAAGCTAAACATCAGTTCATTAAACTTGGAGGAATATGAACATTTCGATCTCCCATCTTACACTCCTCGGGCCGATTCCCTCCCCGCTCATCTCACTTCAACGCAAAACAAAGACTTCTTAAAGGAATACAAAAGAAACGCCAATGAAACTACGATGTTCGGTATCCTGGATAAAGATAAAGCTTCTGCTCAAAAGATTCAAGACAATTGCTCAATGTATCCCAATAGAAATATTGACACGTCGAAAGATAACAGCGTTGAACCGAAGAAAATTAACTTCTCGTTAGAACCTACTGTTGATAATAAAAGTAACGATGAAGAATTCACGTCTCTCAGAGAGTTAGGTATAACCCTAGATATTAAACAAGAAAACTTCCCCGATATACTGACTCAATTAAAACATGAGATTAAGAAGTCCAAAGGTGAACTAGAACAATGCAAATCTGAGCTTAAAAACGCTGAAGAACAGCTTTGTGAATTCCCCGCTTTGAAAGAAGAAGTGGAAGAGTTGAAAGGGCTTTTAGAAAACACAATGGCCACAATGGACAATGATAAGAAGTTTTATGAAAACCAGCTAGATAATTTCTCGTCCAATAAAAAGTTACTGGAACAAAGATTGACTGAGTTATCTCAAGAAGGCTTGGACCAATCCAAAGAGTTACATGTACTAAAAGAGGACCTTCTTAAACGAGAGAATATGATCTTAGAACTTGCAAAAGAGAAACGAAATCTGACACATAAAATGGCAGAATTAGAAGTTAAAATTGACGAATTGCACAGCAAGAACAATAGTTTGGACAAGTTTGAGTCGGAAGCACATTTGCTGAGAGAAAAAGTAACAGAGTTACAGAAACTAGAACAACTTTTAACTGAGAAGAATCATCAAATTGACAGTTTGAATCAACATTTGGACAGGCTCGATGATTTACAAAGACGTTTGAATGACAAAACTGAAGAATACGATAACATTAAAGAAGCCTTTGACACGAAAGCTAACGAACTCTTCCAGTTGCAACTAAGCGTTGACGCTCTAAAGCAAGACGTGGCCAAACTAAACGACGAAAACGACAATCTTAACATTAACAACAAGGAACTAAAACTCAAATTGACAAAACTAGAGAAAGAACAAGAAAACGCCTCAATCAAACTACAAAACAGTGAAACCGAACTCGAACGAGTAAATTCTCTAAACTCAGAGCTAACAGAAAAGATTGACGAGTTAAAACAACTGACAGATAAACTAAAAGATAAGGAGACTGAAATAGAAATACTGCATGAAGACATAAACTCGTTCCATGAAGAAATAGCTACATTAAAGGAGCAGTTAAAGATGGTATCGAGAAGTCCTTCGCCGAGGAAGAGTGGAGATGAGAGAAGGAATGGCGATAGACAACTGAGCGCTGATAAAAAACAACTAGTAAAGATTCGGAAACAAATATCTATGCTGCAACACGAATTGGACTTTAATAAGAAGTTATTGAATGATCAGGTAAGATATTCGACTTATGTTAGGGAAAATGCAGGGCACAGGATTGACACTCAATCAGTCGATCCTGATCAAGAGACCTGTAAAGGTCTCGAAACATTGAGTATCGAAACAATGCTAAAAGTAATAAACACCACGCGACGAATACCGAAAAATGAGTTTAATTTCAAATTGTTTTTAACCTCTATTTCTTCCAGGCCTTCGAACTAGCCAAAGCGAAGTTAGACGTGACGGAACTAAAAACCAACCTCAGTCAGGCCATCAAACAAGCGACGGACAAAGAGACCGATAGCTTAGGACTCAGTCGGCAGAACGAAGAGCTTCAAGCGCAGATAATGGAGTTGCAAGCTGAGAAGGCAAAGATGGAGGAGAAGTTAGAAATTGTTGTTGGCAGGTAAATGATCTTATTTACAGGATTTTCTAAACTGACCTGGTTGAAGGGAAAGAATGCCAATTTTATACATACAAACTTCCCAAACGTAGTCGACTGTTTCCTCCCTTGAAAGACATTAAAGAAAATATGTGTATTGTGTGTGCCATGAAACCTATATCAGCCATGCCCATGCCTCTTCGTTTTAATGTTTTTCATATTCTAATTTTTCTAAATTTTATTCTAATTATAGAATAAAAAAACGTACGTATTTTCCTCTTAATTTATCTACGACTGCTATCAGAGATAATAACCAGGACCACCTTAAGCAGTCGTTATGTCAAGTTAGAGGCCTTAGGGCGACCTGACAACTCTAACACTAGGTGAACCACGCTACTATACGAAAAGAAGAAGATTTCATTAATTATTACGCACATCATCATCATCCTCACGATGTTCCCGGTTGCATCCCTCTTGAGAGCCCGGAGTCCGTCTCCACTTCACACCATCTCCGGTATCCCGCGTAGTAAAGCAATTTGCACGCATATCCTTACGATCTTACGACTTCAAGCCATCATTTCTTCATCATCATCTGGTGCCATCTTCTAAGAAAGGTCGGCGGTCAATTGGTGAAAGTATTTCCGATCCTTTGCTGCAGCTTTTAGTTGTTGGTAGTTGAGGCCAGTCCAGTCTTTTAAGTCGTCGAACCACGTCCGCCTCTGCCTACCCTGGGCCCGCTTGCCCTGTATCTTTTCTTCCAGTAAAAGCCTTGGAAAATCATATTGTGCGCCTCTCTGTAGCTGTCCGAAGAAAGCAGTTTTACGTCTCTTGATGGTGCACATCATTTCATGGATCTCCCCAATCTGCCGCGCCCGGGCGAGGCCCCATAGCAAGACATTTGTTCCCACCTATCTTTTATTACATGCATACTTGAATTAATATGACCTGTAAATATTGTGTTCTAGGTTGCGAGAGGAAGGCAACACGTCTGAGTTGAGGAGTAAGCTGAAGGAGAAGGTGGAACGGTGTCAGGAGTTGGAAGCTGAGTTGCAGGACATGAGGGAACTTGTTGATAGGTGAGATTGATATTATGAGGTTATTTTTAGCCGACTGCAACCTGATGGGGGTAATTTATTTATTTGGAAATCCAACAACTGTTCCTTAATATTAGACAAAACGATAATAACAACAGAAAGCCAATTAAAGGGTTCCACGACTAAGATATACAGGATAATAACAATAGTTTTCGTGTGATCCTAACAAATACCAACGAAAGGAAATTGTTAACAATAAAGCTAGCTTAGTGCTAGCACAACCAAATCATAAAATTCAAACTACCTCAAGCAACTAAAAAACATTGTTTTTGATGATGTTAATGACTTTACTTAACTTTTTAGTGTGATGTTTTGACCTAATAGTATTTTCCCTTTGCTCCCCATAGACTAGACGTGGGCCCCGCGTCGCGCTCGCTCGCCGTGCGCTCCCCCACGGCGGAGCTCGAGCGCGCCGTGCGCGACCAACTCGACTACTCACATACGTTGGATGAGGACATCATGGAACAGGTATTACGACATATCTTTTACACCATTCCCACTCTAAAAGCTTTTTTAAATCACTGTTTTCCTGTTTGAATTTAGAACACACCAATATATTCATCTCAATGCTCATACAACCTCCTTGTGCAAATTATACTCATTTATTTTTCTTGTAGTCATGTTATAAAGTATACAACTCTTGAATAAAGTCCGAATTTACATTGATTGCCATGAATCACTCGCGTCGCTCAGGATTCTAACACTTCAACCACCCGTTACGCTCTTCCCGTTTTTACCCTTTGGGTACGTAACCCTAAAAAGCAACAATTAAAAAGACTTTACCTCTTTTTTTCAGATTCTATCAGCCAGTAGTGACGAACATGAAGATATTCCACGCCTTGCTTTGAACACTTCAAAGTAAGTCACAAAAACTACAATCTTATTTCTCTTTGAAAGCAACCGTTTGGTCAAGTTTACTTCATTTAGGGCGATCTGAAATCTATTTTTAACTCAAAAAGAAAGTCGTGTTAGTTACACTATTTTAACTCAAGAACGGCTGAACCGATTTGGTTAAAAATTGGTGGGGAGGTAGCTTAGAACCAGGAGAAGGACATAGAATACTTTTGATCCGACAAATCTCGCGGGATCCAGTCTATCTTCTTCTTCTTCTATTATATAAAAATCAATCCCTATTTCCCTTGGTCACGGCATCACACTTAAACTTTTAGACATATTTCGATAATTCTTTTTTTGTTGTGTTTGCTATTGTCAGGAGAAGGTTCTTATGAAAGAAAAAATGCTAAACCGATTTTGACGAATTTTATTTTTTTATACTAAACGACAGGACAACGTCTGTCGGGTCAGCTAGTTGTTTATAAATAAGGGGGTATATGCACTTGTATCTTAAACAATAATTACCAAAATATAACACTTGTTCTATATAATATTGTACTATCGTCTGTCACCAGGTCATCAAGTTCTATCCACTCTTCATCATCGGAACGCATCCAGAGGCTTCGCACTGACAATGAGAAGTTACAGTTACAACTGACGCACTTAGAGTCGAGAGTCAAGGATAAGGACGCACTTATTACAGAACTTAATAGGTATGTGTCTTTTTAGAAGTGGAGACGTAAGAGCAGGATAGCGTACCTCGAGCTTCTGTGAGGGATGAAACCGGGAACCGCTTGAGCGATGATGATGATGATCTCCGGATTTTCAGGCCCATCTCCGGATTTCGGAAACAGGCAAATCTCCGAATTTTCAGAACTTTGTAATATTTTTTTACACATGAGATGAGCGTTTGATCACTATCACAACTGATGGTAAGCGATGATATGGTCTAAGATGTAACACCGCTCGTGTAGAATAAAGAAGACGGCAGTGGAATAAGATTAGACCCATCTTCCTTATTGGCTGCACCGGTCGACGTTTCGGAACACGGACGAGTCCGCTTGGCGCTACGAATTAGACCGGTGGGTGGTAACAAGCCGCAACCGAAAGCCAAGCCTAACCCAACCAAGAAAATCCTCATAGATTAACTATAAAAGTCCTCCTTATCACGGGTATGAGTGGTCTAAGTTTTAGCGACAATTAAGCTTTTCTGTGTTCCAGTCGTGTTATGCCGGATATTACACGTTACAAAGGACACACTCTCCAAATTTCATGTCCCTAGGACCAGCGGTTTGGGCTCTGCGTTGATATAAAGTTCAGTTAGTTCATCTTTGAATTTGAAATGTATAGAATAGATGAAACATGTATCTTGTTTTTGTGATACAGAGTACGAGACAAGTTAGTACAAGACTGGCAGAGCTGTAAGCTACGATTGGAGGCGGAGAGAGAAAATTGCGCGAGACTTCAGCTGTTGCTCGATACGCATAAGGAGACCTCGCAGAGTTTACAGGTATGTTACTTATACGTACCTTTTGCGTAATCAAAATAAATTTAAAACGGGAATTTCCTGTTTGTTTTTATTTATTTGTAAGGTCAACATAAAAAAACCAGTAAGTATGCATGTTTCTGACTTGCATACTTGTGCAGGGTTGTAATTGTATAATATTAGATTGCAATTGGTTATGCAATTCAGTGCCGCTAATGTATGTCGCAGGCAACTGTTTAGGTTTAAATAAATATCTTTAAGCCGCCTTTACATTAACAGTTTACGGCAATTTTACGGCCTACGGTGATGCAGGAAAATGGTTCAGAAAAGTAGTTATTTCTAAAACAGAATTTTGACCTTGTAGTCGAGTTGGTTACTAGTTATAGTCGAGTAGGGTGCAATATGGGAAAAACTAGGCTCAAGCCAACATCACCTGCTAGGCTGTGGCGCAGACTTTTTCCCTTCGGAGTTGGGACGGCAGACGGCAGTCGCTCCCATAAAAGCCGAAATTAGCCAAATCATTATGGAAAGTCAAATAATTGATGACGAGTCGAGTTGTTTACTGACGCTTGTCATTTATGAAACGGGGCTTATTTGGACACATTTACCGCTCAATCACGTTACGTAAATCTTAATGCCATGTCGTCTGTACAGAACCAAGACTGCAACATGATCGGTATCCTCAAGAAGCGTTTGGAGAGCTCGATGCAGTCGGAGCTGGAGCTGCAGCAGCGCGAGCAGCGCGCGCGCGACCGCGCCGACACGCTGCAGCGGCAGCTGCTGGGGACCGCGCCGGATAGAGACACACAGCTGCAACTGCAGGTAACTATATGTTATGATATGATAACTCCATGCTTATATGTCAGTGTACAATTATTACAGTGGACGTAAATTTTGATGGCCACTCTGAATATAGGCACGAGTACTTACGCAGAACGCAAATATTAGAAGCGTGAAGAGTTGTGGTCTTCTGCACTTACACTAGTTATATCTGTTTTGGTCCTCTCACTAACACTAGTTATTTCTGTTCGTATATTTTTTTTCTAGAAGATAAGCGCAAGAAATATAAATCCGACTAAAATTCATCAACACTTCTCTGGCATAAAGTTATTTATGTATGTAGAGTGAGTGTAATATGCACTCGTACAATTTCCTCGACTGAACCTGGGCTATTCCGACGGGTCATAACGGTTTTCGTGCAGCATACAGTTTGTTTTATCTGACGTTAGGCGCTGCGTTCTGCTTGTTGAATAGATTCACAGGGAGCCAATCGGGAGATCAGCCTGAGCTTACGCACACAGAAATAACACGTACGTGAATTTACTAACACAACCAGGCAGAATGGTCATTTGATTTGGACTTGACAGTAAATATATTAAAAAACATATCTGGACGTGTTTTATCTCTAAAACCAGGACAATAACCTATATTTTTTGTGTTATAGCTGGAAAACAAGGAGCGTCTTTCAAGCGAGCTGTCTCTTCTGAAGTCGAAGTTGGAAGTAGAGCGGACGCGGTACGGCGACCTGCAAGCGTCGCTGGAGCACGCGCGGGAGCACGCGGCGCGCGAGCTGACAACAGCGCTGCAGCAAACTACAGCGCTTAAAGCGGACCTCGCTGATGCTAAACGGTCAGTACAATACACTCGCTGACTTCAAGACCATAGGGTTCTTTAAATAACAAACATAGTGGTACATATATTTAAAGGTTGAGTTAAGCAGCGCCTTGCACGGTCAGTACTCCAATGGGCCACCGCTTAAGTGTGGAATTTTGCAAAGTGTGAACCAATCAGTTTCTTGTGTCTTATCATTGGAGGTCGCTTTCGGAAGACACACTAAACTGTTAATAGGGAGACGATTCAAAACGATCTTAAGATATCTTGAATAAACTATGTTGACTTTGACTTCCCATCGGGTTATGCGCCCGATGTCAATAAAAATCACTTTCTCGAGCTTCTCCGTGCTTCGGAAGGCATATTAAGCAGTTGGTCCTGGTTGTTATCTCTGATAGCAGTCGTTAGGGCAAGTTAGAGGCCTTAAGGCGACCTGAAAAATAAAAAAGTGCGCGTAAATTCTAAGCAAATGTTTTTGTCCTTAGGTTAAAGCACGAAGCGAATGTAGAGTTGTTGCGGACGCGAGACTTGGTCAACACTCAGGCGGCTACAATCGAGCAACTGGAGAGGAAAGTGACTCATGCCAGCAGCCACAAACCTATCAATGATGCTTTAGTAAGTTGCCTACCATAATTACGACAGCCAGATAAGTTTTCCTATACAGTTCCATGCAAACTTTTATATTTAGTACAAATCGTGTATTTGGAACAAATGCGAGTTTTACGACCAAGGCTATTGTAATATAGTCGAAATGTCGAGGTTTCAAATTTTAGTGAAGATCTGATCAATATCTAAGAAGTTGTTAAGAAAAATGCTCAAGAAAATCAAGTAAATTGCTCATGTGCAGGATTTTACCAATAGATTAGGCCCTAACTACACAGTACAGATTGATTGGCGCACTTAAAACCGCCTTTTCATCATAAACTCTTCAATGGTCAACAGTAAAAGTGGTACCAGCCGAAATACTTAAATCGTATTTAGCAACAAAGTTTGTGCTGGCGAGTTCTACTATTCGCAGAACTAGTTTCTACACTAATATTATAAAGAGGAAAGATTTGTATTTTTGTGTGCATGTGTGTGTGCGTGTGTGTCGTATGTTTATAATGAATAAACTCAAAAACTTCTGAACCGATTTCAAAAATTCTTTCACTAAAGAAAAGCTACATTATCGAGGAGTCATCATCATCATCCGAGCGATGTTCCCGGTTGCATCCCTCTCGAGAGCCCGGGGTCATTATCGAGGAGTAACAAAGGCTACTTTTGATCGCGATATTCCCACGGGATCGGGACTTACGCGAGTGAAATCGCGGGACGCAGCTAGTAATCTATATACTATATAAAAGAAAGTCGTGTTAGTTACACCATTTATAACTCAAGAACGGCTGAACCGATTTGGCTAAAAATTGCTTAGGTATTGAAAGGTTGCTTAGAACCGGGAGAAGGATCCCGTAAATACCACGGGATCGGGACTTAAGCGGATGAAACCGCGGAGCGCAGTTAGTTATTTAAACAAACAAAACTGTCCAACAGACGTCGATAGAATGCCACAAGTCGGAGCTGGCCCGCGAGCTGGCGTCGCTCAAGCAATGTGTGGCGGACAACGGGAACAGCGAGGTTGCCGCGCTGCGCACGGAGCGGCAACACCTCGCCGACCAGATCAAGGCCTTGCGCCAGGAGATGCAGGCGAGACCTAGCGAGGATAAGGATCATGCGGTAAGCAACATTCTTTTAAATCCTATACTAATATTATAAAGAGGAAATATGAATTTGAGATTTTCCTTCTGATTTCGCGATATTAGATAGAAATTAAACTAATTTCTTGGTTATAATCGCGTGGTGTTTATTACACTTAGCATTGTTACAACGCTCAACGTTTCCAATCAGTCAGTTAGTCAGTCAATCCCGATGAAGGGACCTATATAAACCGAAATAGCCTTATTAATAAACGTGGAGTAAGGTCGGAATAATTTCATCACTTTTTGTTTCTTTCTGTCAACTTTGATGTCACGGAAAAAGACAAAGCTTGTTCTCACTACACCGCCCTGACTCCACGTTTATTAATAAGGCTAATAGGGTTTGTTCTACACGTTTATGCGTATAATTTTTGTTCAACTACTTTTGGACTATTTTTCGTAAATTTCATGGAAGTCGCGAGGACTTTCCAATAAATATTAGGTAGGGACCTACGTATTTTGTCCTGCAAGATGGACTCCTAAATATTCTACAATTTCCAATCATTCTAGTACCTACTCTGAAAACAAGAGAAACTTACAAACCGAACCACACTAGATTTTAAGTTATCGTTATTTACTCATAATTTTACTTTAGGTTTTTTTTACAAATCTGTGCTTGCTTACTTACTTACTTACTAGCAACCTAACAAAATAAAACTAATTCAATACATTTCGTTGTTTTAATTCAAAAGTTACTTAACAATTTTTTAACACAAACAATAACCGAAACAGAATCACCATTCACCATTCATGTCATCGAATCAAGCTTGTTTCAACCCCGTGTTAGTCTTGCTATTGACCTCTTCGATATAATTAGTTACATTCACTTTGGTCTCAACATCTTCTCTGTCTCTCTTCTCGTCCTCACATAGAGGTTCGATCGCCCACACGGCTAGACTGTGAACTGCGAATAGGCCAAAGTAGAATAAGTACATTAGACCGGTTAGACACGCCAGGCCTATGGGACCTACGCGGCTGTGCTCCCGCTCCGTTTTCCAATACTCTTCAGTCCAGGAACGGAGGTATTGGCAGAACTTTCTGGAATAACAAGTTTCACACATAATTATTTTGTCTGAGTGGTCTAAAACACTTTAAACCGATTCGAACATTAATGCAGTGTAGCAGGATTAGTGGGTGTATGCCTGTGTTAACGCATGTGGTGAACAAAATGGATGGAAATCGATACAGCGCCTCTACCGGATAGTGGCGGGACTACGGCAGACTACAGTACTTTCTATTCACTAGACTAGTAAATTTCACGAGGAAAGCAACGACAGAACATCAATTAGGGTCCAATAGTACTAATATACAATAGTTCATCCAACTAGGCCAAGTCAAAGACAAAGGTAATCTATTAAATTATGCCAAGCGCGCAAAACGCTTACGCAGTAAGAATCAAAATTATATTCGTTGTGGTACACCCACTATATTGACTCTCACCTTACGCACAAAGAAATACCTTTACAGTCTACTTCTTGCGTTAGACTCGAAGTCGTAAGAATATTAGAATTATTCTGCTTTTCGGATAGTAGTGTGGCTCACCTAGCATTAGTTGTCAAGTCGCCCTAAGCCCTCTACTAGCTTGACCTAACGACTACTGTATCAGAGATACCAACCAAGACCAACACGCTGCCCAAGCACGGAAAAGAAATCGATCTAGTCAGACACTACAATGTTTTAGTAGGATGCAAAGCAGTTACCTAAGATTAGGCATCGCCGAGTCCAGTATAGCGACAAGGCAGTGCAGAACATGCGTTAGCAGCAACACCAGTACCCACACGCCGACCAGGTACGGGGGCCACCGGAAACTGCCGAGCGCCGCTGCACACATCACAGTATATCTCTCTAAAATATCCATAAAATAAATAGCCACGTTATCATAGAACTGGACTGGTCTCTATTAGAGACTAGAAGAATGACCGCCTGATAGTGATCCATTTCAAACTCGTCTCTGACGGACGAGCTTCGCCAGTTCCAAAGTCAAACTGTTCGGGAAATTACTTACACACCTTTAAAATGGATCTAAATTAAACATCTTTTTTAACGGTATCTAGGTAATCTAAGCAGGTAATTTTAGGCCTCAAAATTCTACCACCGACGTATTTACAGTATTTTTTATGCATTTCATATGAATGGGCCGAAACCATACGGCTACCCCTAGTGGTCCCTTCATGCTACGAATCGTTTCAAAGTTCTATAGCTTCAGATGGCGGCATTTGTGTCTCGTGTACCGCATCACTTAATTAACAGGATATCCAAGGGCGTAATATTTCAATTTCAACCTCAATCGGCTACATTTATGTGTCAAAATACCTTGCACCAGAGCTCTGTTCCCCGAGCCGACGTCCACCGGACGCACCGTCTCCAAAGACCGCACGCGACGCCGCGCCTCAATCAAACGTAGGGCATGTTCGGATGTGCCGCGCGCACGCACATCCAAACGCAATTCCGGTTTCTCTGTTCGAGACGACTGAAAAATGCAAAGGTGCGACTTGATAATGTGATAGTCTGGTAGGCCTTGGTTTAACGCACTGATCTTGCTCTGGGGTTCATAATTAATGAACTATCACTGTAGACCAAAAAGTTACATGCGATTGCATAAAGGTTATGCTGGGCGTTTTCCGTACGCAGCCTTATGATTGGGCCATTGTACATAATTGTAAGACGCGGGTTTCCTTGCGATGACGACCTCTATTGCGCGTCGGGCGAAGGCCCGTCCTCGAAGAAGGTTGCTGTTTCGATTCCAATTTGTGAATTTTCAATTTCTGAAAATGCATTATACCTAGGTAAGAATGTTGTTGATAGAGCTTACTGTAGGTGTGATTCTAGCATATGACATAGGCGGTCGGTCTTTCTGTTTCTCAAGCTCGGTTTTTGATTCAATCTTGGTTTCTTTGACGTTTAGTTCAGTTTTCGTGATCGAAGGATGGTCCCCGCACATTCTGGCAAAGGAGCAAATAATTTTCATTGAAAATATAGTTGTAAAGCAAGCTTCAGATAATATTGCCAACTAAGAGGGTGTGGTTATGGGGGATCCGCTACTTCCGCGGATGAAATCACGGGGCACAGCTAGTTTCAAATATAATGAACTTTGCTTACACCATATCAGACAATTTAGGAGGTTCACTCTTAGGGGGATCCATTTTCTTCTGATGTGTCCTTAGTTTTTCATTCTACAAAGGAATTTATTACAGTATTTGTAAAATAAACATTAAAAAATACAATTAAAAATAAATAACGCGGACTACAAAAACACGTCCAATGTCACATTGATGTGATGTAATCTGACAGCAGTTCTCTTTTGAATTTTTCGAATGATTAAGATGTAATAAAGAGGTTATAAAGAGCAGGGAATATAAAACGAACTTTTTTTCTGCTACATTCTTCTCTCGTAGTTATAATGAGCCACTCTCACGTTGCTGAATATCGAGATTATGATAAATGAAGATGCAAAGTAACGAAAGTTGTAATCAAAACGTATTTACATTTTTTATGCCTTTATTAAACTTTACTATTTCGTCCTCAAGAATTTTCCGGTGAATACTCCGTAATATATTAATTCAAATAATATTGAAATAGACATATTTCGTTTTTTAATTTCAGACTACGATCTGACGTTTGGGTTCTTTGTATTTGACATTTTTTTTTTCAGGAATTTATTTTATCAAATCATAGTCTACAATAAAAAAACGAACCGAACGAACGAAATTAAACAAATAAGTATTCAAAAATCAAATCAATGCTTATTCCTGTATTCTGTCCACAGATCCGGTACCTGCACGGTCGCGTCCTACGGTTAGAGAGTTGTCGCAAAGCACTGGTCTGGCAGAAGCGGTACTTACAACGAGTAGTGGCTGGTTACACTACCCTGGAGAAGACTCTGCGGTTGACTGATAAGCGGCAGGAACAGAGACCATCGAGGTTTAAGTAAGTTGGCTTGGAATATAAAATAATAGAAATATTTGAATCAAAAACTCAGTGCATGGCCGACACTGAGCGGGATTGCGGTAACGCTACCGCAAACTCAATAATGCTTTTGACGTATTAATCGTCATTCGTCGACTGCATCTTAGCGCCCGCAACGATTTACGATAGACATTAATATTGTCAGAGCTGCAGCGGCTTTATATACTTAACTTGCATAAAACCAACATGGAATATGTTTGGGGCACCACCTCTTCTTACAAGATCATAATGTCTTAATGCATGCAATGCTAAAACCAATATAAAATAGCCTGTGTAAAACCAATATAAAATGTTTGTTCACCAGATGTGCAGTATCGGTATTAATAGCGGTCCTCAGGATGCGCTACCTCGTGTCTCGACGTCAACACGTGCGTTTGGTCTCCACCAACGCCTTGCTCAAACCACCCAGTGATCATGCTGACCAGTGAGTAAATAAAATACAATCCCTCCTAAGACACCATGTCTAAAATTTTGGACATAATACAAATATTTTAAAGAAACAATACTTCTGCAAAAACACAACGCACGATAGACGCAGGGCTGGATTCGAACCAGCATCTTACTCAAATCTATCTCATCTATCTATATATCTGTCTATCGTGCGTTGTGTTTTTGCAGAAGTATTGTTTCTTTAAAATATTTCTAAGAAAGCCCAGTGCAGGCTTAAGCACTCAAAATAGAATATAATAATAATACTCTTAACATTCCCAGTTTAAAATGGACCCCATATTAATAAACGCCCATCGTCCAATTTTTAGGACAAATTGTTTAAAGTTGCCTCCATAGTTTATTAACATCTACCCTAGATATCTTTATATATATATAAGTTATAGTGTAAAATAATCATGGGTCTTTTAGTAGTGTTTTATTATGTCCCATTTTTGATCCTTCGGATTTTAAGTTACTACGATAAAACACCTACTTGGTTTTTGACTTTAGATACAGTTTAGTTATCTAAAATTCAAGTAGTTAAATCTCAAGTTATAGCTGAAAGGCTAGTGTCCGTCATGCAAAAACCGCTGAACCAATTTCTATAAAACTTGGTATGTAGATAGCAGGAGACCTGGAATATCACATATTCTATTCCTGCGCGATAGGGACTTACGCGGGTGAAACCGCGAGGCACTGCTAGTGGATTCATAAACCATGAACACAATAAGGATCCATTTCGTAAGCACTTTAGCTCAGCCTTTCATCCAAATTTTCCCCCAGTATATATCGAAACAATTTCAATAAAAACTGTTTTTATTATTATGGCAGAACTCAACAAATAGGCACTCCACTGGGCACCCCAACCCCATCAAGAGACCGCGGCGTAGTCGACAGCTTAGCTCGACGCGTTTTAAAACAAGAACTGAGGACGCATACGATACCAGTTTCACCGCTGTTGAGACGGTCGCCGTATAATAATTCACCTCGCGAGGAACCCTTTATTTTAAGGTGAGTTTGGCTAATCTTTTAGAGAGTTGTTCTTCTTCTTCTTCCCATTTGGAAAAACAATGGGATTCCCAATGGGAGTCTATTCATGAATTCAGTCCATTATACATTCGGAACTTGATTTTGTTTAATTCTACATAGAGACAGTAGTGTTGGTCTAGTGATAGATCCTCCGACTTTAATTCCGAGGGTTCCAATTCCGACCGGGCACTTGTCCTTTTCTTATGTGCGCTATGAATATCGCTCTTACTCTATAGTAAAAGAAAACGTGATACATGTGGATTTCATCATAACATCGCTCTTACAGTGAAGGAATACATCGTGAGGAGACATGTCCTAGGACCACGGTCCGAAGGCATGGGACATTTGCTAATCCGCAGTAGGCCCCCGTGGCGGCTTACTGCCGAACGTCTCTATGAGGAAGCCCACGCCCTATAGTGGGACTAATTAACTGGCTAACAAAAAATATATTGCAACCCATTTCATGCCAGTAATTGGCAATTCTACTTCCGCCTATCTAGGGTCTGGATTGGGCTGGGCAGTCAGTCTATCCACCTGACTTGGTCTGCCTCAAAGACATTTTTTTCTAGGCTGCCAATCCCTTGCTGCTTGGCCCACAACTCCGGCAAACTTAACCCCCCCAGTGTAATAAAATGTTACTAATAACAACTGGTTTTCTTTCAGTTCGCCCCGCGGTGAAGCGGCGGCCGCTTACCTCAGCAAGTTAGAACTGGTGAGTCGGTGTCTCAACGCAATGGATTCCACTCGGGACGTGCCTTGAACCGTGACCGCCGCAGCGGTGACGTCACACCCCTTTCCGGTCGAAGCCAGGGCCGAGGATCGTGAGGTTTATGCAGAAACCGTTCTTAACTTTAGTGTAGTAAAGTTTCAATTCCGAAACGATTATTCTCTGGTGATTTCTAATTTAACATCATGTTTTAAGCACACTGCGTCAATTGGAACGTATTTTTCAAACTTAAAATAAGTACGTGGACGTAACCGTGTACGCAAAGTGCGTATACGTGACGTTTAAGCTGTTTGAGATTAATACAACGAATTTATTTCCCTTAGATCTATGGATTTTCGAATTTATTTATGTTTTCCTTTCGCTCTGGCTTCGATTCAACACCAAATCTCAACTGCCTTAATCTATCACTGTTAAAGTTGTCTAAAGTTTACGCTAGCCATTTTGAGACGTTTTGCCTTGACTTAAATGCTATATTGACTATTTAGATGATAACTTATATTTTTTAGATACATAATTTGTAAAATGTCTTTCATCGAAGATAAATGATAAATTTAATTGTATTTGAATGAATTTGAAAAATTGTTTCGAGAGGACTTTTGAACTTGTCTGTTTTAAGAAACTTTTGAATGCCATATTTTCATGAAATAAACAAACTAAATAGACTAAAACATATATCTATCCCTTCCAAGAATTATTGTCGTGCATTTCTCAATTAATTAATGCATTTTATTGGCTAAAATTATTAGTTAGGTTAGTGCCAAATTAGTTTCGTTACTTAATTTAATTTATTTGTTCTTTCTTAACGGTCATACACTCTTTATAGAATACCTTAGGATTTTTATTTTTGTTAAATTGCGTCCAGTGAGGTTTATGTAAATGGAAGAAAGAAGAAGAATTTGTTTCTGTTGATTTGTCGATATTTTTTTGATGTTGTTTATAACCTTTAGGTATTTAGGTAAATCAGTATACCTATGTTACTGTTCATAATTACCATTATAGCACATGATTTAATTATGAACTTTTGGTTTGTTACATTAATTATTCTGTATTCTAATGACTATCATTATGAAACAGTCCCAAACTGCTAACACTGTCCAATCTAATCTCTAGTTATTTTATTAAGAGTGTAAAAATAGCATATTACTAGTATAATTTTTGTATAAATTCGACAAGGTATTTAGTATATAAATTTTAAGTCGGTGGACTGTTCAATTCCAATTTTCTTTTTCACTCCGCCTTATATTTAAATGTGTGTTTGGAGTGATAGTTTTTTATGTAAATAATGTTCGTCCATAAATTGCCTTAGAGTTTGTAAAATGAAAATAGATCTTATTTCTACGAAAATAGAATATAAGTTTCGATGTAGGTACTAAACATTAGGTAGTTTTATTTATAAATTATTGGTAGGTTTTTCTAAGTTAAATTATCAGTATTAATTAAGTGTATGGCGAACAAGTTTGACGTTTTTTTTTACATTTTCAACCGACATACTTAAGATAGTTTTAGGGTGGATGCTGCCTACGATTTTTTATCGACTGATTAAATTATCGTGGGTTTTCAATCGATTTTTTTGACAATTTGCCACACTAACGCCATAATACGTAGTTAGTTAAGGTACCTTAGTTTTTACGTTGAATGCACGAGAGTACAAGTTAGTTTTAGTTCATTTGGAGCTACGGAATTTAAACTCTATTTCGTACTTTTCAAAGTTCATATTTTAATGACATTTAGTTACTGAAACCGTGTAGTGAGGAAGACTGTTTTCTCTCTGAATATACGGCTTGGAAACACGTTTGTATGGGGAACCGATTAGTTTCTTTTCTAATTATTTTTTGTTCCTGTGTTCGATCGTCTTTTGTACACCTAACTAAGAGGTTCTTTCTTACTAAAAGCATTTTTTTAAAACTAAAATAGGCTTGATAATAGTTTTTGAAAAAAAGGGGACTGTACTTTCGTAGCTCCAAATATAAGTGACGACCGAGTCCCGACCGATACATTCGAACGTCTCATTCGCAAATCAGATTGTGTTTTACCGTTAACAGAATAAAGCCTCCCCCACACAGGGGCGTTTTTAACGCCAATAACGCATGCGGTAATATGGCATGCGTTTTTACGGTAACGCTGGTATACTGCAAGCGGTAAAAACGCAGCTGTGTGTAAGAAAATGGGACGCTAAATCGCGATATCGCACCTCTGTGAGGGAGCTACAAGGTTAAAATGCAACGGGTTGCAATGAGTTTGACTTGAAAACATTTTGCTATTGTTATGACGTAAAGAAGTTAGGTTTAATTGCATAATATTGTCATACATAACGCCTCATTTACTCAAAAGATCTGTCGCAGAGTCTCTTACTAATTATTTTATCCAAAAGTCTGATACCTACACAAACCTATACATAAAAAAAACATTCCCAGTTTCGTTAATAATAATAGCAATATGGTGTCCACTTCATAATTGCGAATAAAATTGTTATTGAAAAGGGCCTCTACGTGTTGCCTTTGGATCCACGCACGTCCAAAGGTCCGGGGCTCCATAGCCCCGCGATACCAGACGTAAAGCAATATACAACAAACGATTGACAATATTTGTGTAAGCCAAAGTAAAACGAAGTATTATCGAGTGGTACATTTTTTAATATATTATGCAATATCGTTCGGAGAGCACAAATGTTTATGCACAAACTGTTTGTATAATTATTGTTATTGTAAGTATTGTCAATGGGAAATGTAGCTTATTTTGTTGTTGGAAAGTCTATTTTTCTATGATATTTCTATATGAGATACAGGGCAAATAAAGAAGTTAATAATTCATACGATGACTTACGCTAGTATTTAACCTATATAACAAAAATGTTTAAAAATACTTTGTGTCAAAACATTTCAAGTGTTGAAATTAATAGCTGATTTGTCGATCAAGTTGACCGATTTCAGAATAATATTTGACAGATTTGTAGTAATATTTTTCAGCTTTTTGTGTTACTTTTTTTGTTTTTAAGCATATTAGCTATTCCAAGCTGAAACACATTTTAATGACATCTAGATTTTATATTTTAGAACTGTTTTCTACACTTGGAAAAGGTTTGCCCTCAAAACCTGTTGATTTTTTGAAATATTTTGAATAATTTGAAATATATTGATTTAACTTAATAATCTAAGATAACACAGTGCGGTTCAAAATGGTCCTTCGAGCCGGATCAAAAAGTTGCTTCATCGATTTGTTACTTTTCCCTTTGACAAATACAAACATAGATTTACCAACTACCTTCATCTCGACCAAAGATGTAGTAATTAAATAAGAAGCTAGAGTTAGTTCAAAATTGTATTTTAAGTTCAAACACATAGGGTACAATTTACAATGTAATTCGCAAAATTTCGACCACCTATTTCTAGTCACAAGTTTAATAGTTGGACATCACCGAGGTGCCATAAAACTGTAATAATAAATAAATAGACAAAATACACGTAAACGAATGAATAAAAACTTCGATTATTTTGTAAATGTAGTTTCATTTCTTGAGTATGCAGTTACAGTCGGAGGTTAGGCATGGTATCACGGTAATAGGAGGTAGCGAAATGACGCCGGATCTTCGCTGTAATCCATTGGCTTTACCAACCCTTTTGTAGTCAGTCTTTTCAGCTTTTGGAGATTCTTTTTTTGCTTTTTCAGTCTTTTTAGTTGTTGCAGTCTGAAACAGAAATTAATGACATCTAGATTTTATTTTTATTATACTTAACTGTTCCTTGACAAACGATGTTTTGGAGAAAATCGGTCATAAATCGAGCTAAAGTCACCAGGGTTCCTGTAATAGAATTATTATTGTCCAAAATTGAATTTCAACATAATTGGGATTGCAATTAATACACATAAAATTAAACCATATCTTTCAACTGGACTGCAATCGAAAGTTTATTGACTCAAATGTATGAAAATGGTATTTACCAAAGAAAACTTATGAAGACTGGCAAATGTTAATTCAACGTCAAACAACAAAAACAAATTAAAGTTTGTTTGTAATAATGTTAAAATGAAATTTCGGACAATTTTAGTAGATACACGAATTGTCCATCAAGTCTTACGAGGGTGGGTACTGTTACCATTTTCATACAAACATAATACCAAAATAAATTATGAAAAATTTAGTTTTCTACCATAAAATCGATATTATTCGGATTAAGATTTTATTTTTATAGGGTTTATCCCACCACAAGGTTTTCCAAAATATTCATTCGAAATGAAATAAAACGGAGAAACATTTTTTTTATTTTTACAGCGTAAATTCCTTTTTATTGGGAATAATATAAAACAAAAGAGATGTAAACTAGTATAATAATATCGGTATTAAGGTAGAAAACTAAATTTTTCTTTTTGGTATTATGTTTGTATGGAAATGGTAACAGTACCCACATTCTTAAGGAAAGTTACCTTAGGAGGGTCCTGCAAGCCGTTAGTCTTGTCTGTCTCTACATCCTCATCAAACGAGTCCGCTGGTGGCGCCGCCGGAGGGGGGGTCGGCTCTCTGTCGAACACATCTCTATTTATTTACCTTTTACTAGGACTCCACTGTATGTATATCATGAACCGTGACAGACAGTTAAAACAGTACTTAATAAATAAAGATTTAAAGAGACTTGTCGACGTTTTTGAAATAATTTTAATTTTTGCAACCGTGGCGTGACTTGCCTATACCACAGAATACATAAATAGTATAGTAGTCCCGCTGCGGTTGCAATTTCCTTTTAAAAATAATTTATTTTTTGCAATCGGGGCGAGACTTGCCTACGTGATAGTCTTGCTTTTAGTTAACACCTGGTGGTTTAATCCCACACATTAACCACCAGTTGTTCACTAAGTAATTCTAAGAAAGTAACTCGATCACCTGTAATGAGGATCCGGTTTAGATCCGTCCCAGGTCTTGAAACGCGTGAAGTGCTCCTTAAGAGAGGCCGGAAGGTCCGGGAGAGGGTAGAGCCGGTAGAGGCAGCAGTATCGCTAGCAGAAACACCAATCAATTATTATTTTCATAACAAAGCTTCCAAACAAAACTAAAGGATGCAGGCCACACTGCTGCCGAACTCAAGTGGCACTGGGCTGGTTTGCCGAATGTCCGACGAAATATGGGATTGGGCCTCGAACAGCAGACGACCTAGCGGTAGGCGCAGATGGAGATGGCGGGACCAGCTGGACTCGTACCTTAGTGACTGTACCCTTGACTGGATCTAGGGCCGCTAGATAGGGGCCAGTAGAAAGAAAGGAGAGGGAGGCCTCCATCAAAACAACAACCTTACTTTTTAGTGTTTGTATTAAATAACTACCTGGCCTGGGGAGCTTTGTTCAGCATTAGAGGCAAAAAAGTTTGCCTCTAAAGCCAACTTGTTTTTGCTTCTAACACGGACATAGGCCATCCTATGTCTGTACTCTGTATTCTGTTTCTAACCTACCTCCCCACCAATTTTTTGCAAAATCGGTTAGCCGTTTTTTAGTTATAAATAGTGTAACTGACACGACTTTCCTCTCGGATATAGTAGGTATACTCACATCAATAGCCTTATGCAGGGCGTGGTCCGGTCTGTCGTGTTCCTTGGCCTCCCGCAGCAAGTGCGCGGCGTGTGTGAGCAGCTTGTTGTCCGCGTCACGCACTTTCCTCTCGGATATAGTAGGTATACTCACATCAATAGCCTTATGCAGGGCGTGGTCCGGTCTGTCGTGTTCCTTGGCCTCCCGCAGCAAGTGCGCGGCGTGTGTGAGCAGCTTGTTGTCCGCGTCACGCACTTTCCTCTCGGATATAGTAGGTATACTCACATCAATAGCCTTATGCAGGGCGTGGTCCGGTCTGTCGTGTTCCTTGGCCTCCCGCAGCAAGTGCGCGGCGTGTGTGAGCAGCTTGTTGTCCGCGTCACGCACTTTCCTCTCGGATATAGTAGGTATACTCACATCAATAGCCTTATGCAGGGCGTGGTCCGGTCTGTCGTGTTCCTTGGCCTCCCGCAGCAAGTGCGCGGCGTGTGTGAGCAGCTTGTTGTCCGCGTCACGCACTTTCCTCTCGGATATAGTAGGTATACTCACATCAATAGCCTTATGCAGGGCGTGGTCCGGTCTGTCGTGTTCCTTGGCCTCCCGCAGCAAGTGCGCGGCGTGTGTGAGCAGCTTGTTGTCCGCGTCACGCACTTTCCTCTCGGATATAGTAGGTATACTCACATCAATAGCCTTATGCAGGGCGTGGTCCGGTCTGTCGTGTTCCTTGGCCTCCCGCAGCAAGTGCGCGGCGTGTGTGAGCAGCTTGTTGTCCGCGTCACGCACTTTCCTCTCGGATATAGTAGGTATACTCACATCAATAGCCTTATGCAGGGCGTGGTCCGGTCTGTCGTGTTCCTTGGCCTCCCGCAGCAAGTGCGCGGCGTGTGTGAGCAGCTTGTTGTCCGCGTCACGCACTTTCCTCTCGGATATAGTAGGTATACTCACATCAATAGCCTTATGCAGGGCGTGGTCCGGTCTGTCGTGTTCCTTGGCCTCCCGCAGCAAGTGCGCGGCGTGTGTGAGCAGCTTGTTGTCCGCGTCACGCACTTTCCTCTCGGCTAGCGCGCCGTAGAAGTAGCGGCTTTCTGCGAGCTCGCGTTTCTCGCGGTCTTCGCGTTCTTTCTGTAACGGTTCTTTTTAATTCGTTTTTATGTAGATGGTTTTAAGGGTACGGAGGTACCCAAACGATAAAAAACGGGACCGAATTACTAGGACTGTAAGTCTGTCTGTTACCAAGATTGTTTCTCGTGAACCGTGATAGTTAGTTGAAATTATCAATTTATCACAGATGATGTTCCTAGATATCTTGCTGCTACCGCTATAAAAACAGAATAAAATAAATACTGGAGTACAGTATGGGACAACGTTATTTTTTGTGATGATATGTACCTTTTTCTGTAGCCGCTATGTATATAGCGGTATTTGTACTCTACAAGAACTTATTTTTTTCAACGTTACGTACCCACAGACGAAGAATATCTTCCTTGTATTGTTTAATCTTCCGTCTTTTGTTTTCAGACAACTCCTCTTTGAAGTCCTCGTAAAGTTCTGCGTTCTTGAATCTGCGTCATCAATTTCAATATAGGCAAGGTATATTACAAAATCAAAATAAATTTAGGTACCTCTACAATCAATTCTAAGGTTGTTTGGAAGATATCGCCTTTATTGTTACATTTCAGTTCTAGGTTTCCGTGTTTTACATAAAGTAGCTACAGTATAATAGATAAGTAGGGAAGTATCGGAAGTTTTTAGATTTGAACCCACGACCATTGTCGGGGTGGGGAGATTCGTCTGTGATTATGTGCTACTGTTTACTTTTATTTCAGAGCGGTGTTGGTCTAGTGGTAGATACCCCGACTTTCATTCCGAGAGTCGTGGGTTCGAATCCAGGCCGACCGCGCACCGATGTCTTTTTCCTTAAGAAAAAGGTATGTGCGCTAATAACATCGCTCTTACGGTGAAGGAAAACATCGTGAGGAAACCAACATGTCTTAGGACTCACCACGGTCCGACGACATGGGATATTCAGTGTTTTCTATGTATCATATGTATGTATTTACAAAAAAAAGGTATAATATGTAGTATATCCGTTGTCTAGTACCCATAGTACAAGCCTAGTCTTAGTTTGGGGCTAGATTGCGCTGTGTGTAACGTCGTGCAATATTTATTTATTTATTTGATATTTAGCTACGAGTAACAAATAGAAATGGAGATCTAACTCTCATAGTAAACCCGGTAAAAATGTGTTCCAAAGTCAACCATCGCGCAGACATTCCGCGCACTGGATTGTATTATTGATGACATGACTGACAATAAGTACGGACATAGTGGATAGTGTTAAACAGTGGGGAATCAGTCATTTAATGTGAACGAAGGTCATTTAATGTAGACGAAGTTAAAATCCAACTATTAAAGTTGGGTTTTAACTTCGTCTAGGCAAATATTAATTTAAAAAATCTGAGGGTGTTCATGGTAACAGAAAACATGTTTATTGTTCTGGTCGGTGCTGGAAACAATATCCAAAACATTAAAAGTGACAACCCTTTTGCGTAGGTTATATTTTCTTCAACTAGGCTTAGTTTCCATACTGTTCCTCATTTGTACTGTGGTTTGGCGATCAAGTCGTCAATTTTCAAAAGTCTGCAATATCCGTGGAACATGTTTTGAAACAAATGCGAGTTCCATATATATTCTGAGTTCGTTGATATTTAGGTATATATTTGACATTTTATTTAGATTATTTTTTGTGTTTTATTTTAATTGAATGAATTTATTATCATTAACTATTGTATTGTATATTTTGATATGTGTATGTAAAATGGATTAAGTTATCTGATTAATAAATGAATTGTATTGAATTGTAGATTGAAAGCTAATATGACCTACCTATTCATAATCTCCCATTGTCTCATAGTATTAAACTCGTGTAATCGTTGAGCCTCATCACGTAGGAACTGCTCTCTCGACTCCTGCCTTTGTCGTCTAAAGTCGGCCAGTTTACGTTCTCTAGCTTGATTATTTGCTTGCTCGCTGAAAAAAAACAAGACATAAACAACGTAAAGCGTAAAAGAAAAAAATATTATGGTATTATAACTGGGATATAATAAATATTTATCTGTCCAATTATATTGATCCACGCAACGAATTTTGATGATTTATAGGTGGGGATAAGAACCTCCCATTTGACATTTTCTACAGAAAAGTATTATACATTATATATGTACATATCTACTTGTGCGAAGTATGGATGGATCGCTAGTCAATTATATTTAAAAAAAAAAACATTTAATTTACTAATATTAATTACCTGTCTAGGTCTTCTTTTCCTATACCTAGTAGTGAGACTCGCCTAGTTTCAGAGTTTTTAGGTTACCTAAAACTTGACCTAACGACTGCTATTGGAGATACAACCAGGACCAACTGCTTAACATGTCTTCCAAAGCAGACATGTTAAAGTCTTATATTACTATTATGTATACGTATATTTGTATTAATATACCCTTATTCGCAATAAATAAATAATGAGGTACTTATGTAGGTACTCACGCAGCTTCTCTCTCCCTGTTAGCCTTTTCAAGAATAGCTTGTTCCTTTGCGTCTCGTTGGGAATCACCCGACTCCAACCTGCTACTGATCGCTTCTAATACACGCATCTTTTCACGCTTTATCTGTAAGTTTAGCGAAATTTAGTAGATCTATTTCAACATCATTAAAATTTTATAAACACGTATTCTAACCAACTACTAAACTAGTAATATGAAAACCTTGTAATATTCGTGTAAATTAAGATTGTTTGCAACCGTAGCGAAACCCGAACAATACAGATTGCAATAGTAGCGAAACCTGTGCAAGACAGATTAAAATAGTAGCGAAACCCATACAAGACAAATTGCAATAGTAGCGAAACCCGTACAAGACAGATTGCAACAGTAGCGAAACCAGTATACTAGGGATATTATAATACCAGCGAAACCAAAACAGACAAATGCAATAGCTCTAATAATAAGTAAAACAGATTGTAGCGAAACTACAAAAAAAAACAAATCGTATTACTTGAGAAACCTGTTTAAACAAAATTGCATCAGTGGTGTGGCGAAACCCTTTGTAATGCGGATTGCAACAGTGGCGAAACCCGTTGTAATGCGGATTGCAACAGTGGCGAAACCCGTTGTAATACGCTCGCGCTGGTGAAACCGCGAAACCCAGCTATACTTACTCTGTCTCAGAATCAAAAATCTTACACTTACATTTTATTTAACAGATCTTTATTTACTTTTTTGATATTGACGGTCCTATATTTACATTTTTGATCAAGAGACAGAGTATAGTAAGTACCTACATATTGTATATATGTATATATATGCTCTATATGTAATATAGCTCTACTAAGGTGCCAAATTAACAACTCACTGGTCAAGAATATCTTTCTGTTGTTGCTTATTAATTTCAAATCTCCTCTGCTGCCTAACTTTCTGAAAGTCGTTCCATTCCTTAGCCTTCGTCGAGATCTCATCATCCTCATTCTTCTTCATCTCAGCAGCGACACGGCGCCGTTCGGCATTGAATTTTACTTGCTCGGCGCGTTCCTTTTGCACCACTGTTTCTATTACCGCACTGGGAAACGGAATATTCATATGGAAATTGAATATCCAGGTCGCAAGGAGACTAAGGCTATGGTAATATAGTCGAAACCGGAAACGTCGTCGTCAAGGTAAGAAAATAAATAATAATAGGTATGCGATGAGATAAATGAGATAAAATTAAACAAATCGTGTAAATGTGCGAATTTCGGGCTTTTCACTGGTAGTCTAACATACTATGGAGTACAGAAAAGTCAATGTTTAACGTAAAAAAAACTTGATGAGTGTTTTTTTATGAGTGTAAACTTGAAAATCTAAAATAATTTACTGCACTGCGAACATAATGGTGTTAGGTACCTATATACAAAGTAGCCTACTAGTTTTTGTAGGTAATGGGCCTACTTCAAAACATAAAAGTTTTATTAAACGGATTGGTAAACTTTACACTACGCTAGTGTAAAGTTAACCAATCCGTTTAAAGACCACCAGAACCAGTATTACCTACCTAGCTCGTTGTTAACTCAGATTGATAGGAACTATGCTGTGTAGCCCCGGCATAGAATAGGGTTACCCCATCTCATCCCGTGGGTGTCGTAAAAGGCGACTAAGGGATCTGAGGGAGATTAGGAAAACTTAAGTTCTCCCCGCGCAGTGGCGGATAAACTGCTTGATCCCTAAGAGGGTTGGTGTCAGGCAGGCGGCCAGCCGTAAAAACATTGCCAAATCTAATGAGGAGGAACACTAACTTTTTATCCCGGCAGAGGGCGTTGGTCGACTGATCTTAGGTTTGAATTAAGAACTGTCAAACAGGTGCTTTTTACAACTCTCGGCGCCAAATTGGCCATATCGGTCTCAGACCGAAAGAAAAAAAAACTTGGCGTTTTCATTGGGGGACCATCATAAAAAAAAAAAAAGATCATCCGACCCCAGCGCCATCTGCACACAGCTTTGCGTGTGCCACCCCATTGCAGAAGGTATGGTCAATGATGACTTACCGACTGCGCCGAACCCAAATAAAAAAAAACAATTTGGGGTTTAGCGAACCCTGGGCTCCTGAGAGGGATGCAACCGGGAACATCGCTCGGATGAGAAGAAGAGAAGAAGGAACTATATAAATATAAAATAAATATAAACGCGAATATACACGCGTGACACGACACGTAACCGTAGGGAGAGCTACACGTGCTATTGCCACGATGAAGAACTTATTTGAAAACGAATTTGTTACGTTATTATCCAGTTTGGGGGTGTCCATAAATTACGTGAGGTGTTTTTTGAAATTTTCTGTCCCTCCCCTCCCCCCCTGGTGAGATGTCGTGAGATTTTATTCAACCCCCTCCCCATCCTCCAATCTCACGTGAGATTTTTCAAAATGTGGGTTTCTTACGTAAACGCGTTGGATGTAAAAAGAAAAAAAAAATTGCTTCGTGTAAACTGTGGAGTGTGTTCGGTTACTGGAGCAGTAAAATACAGCTCCGGTAGCAGAATTTTTTTTTCAGTGTGTGATTGTACACACTGAAAAAAAAATCTGCTACCGGATTAAATGGACCAAAATAGTATACTTAATGTACTTACGAAAGCATCAATTTAGGGGCATCTTTATTCTTGAAGACAGTGTCTCTAGCGCTGTACATGAGTCGCTCTTGCTCCTCCTTCTTGCGTTTGACGTATTTCTTGTAGAACTTTGTGTTGGCTTGTTCAGCGGCTGCGATCCGAGCCAGCCGCAGTTCCTCGTTGCGTTTGTTGACATTCTGTTTACAATATTATTAACAAAGTTTTGAATATTCCCGCAATGATTTATAGCGCCAAAAAAGAAGGAAATGGAAATTAGTAAATATTTACTTTTATAGGTACCTAATGGACAATGGAAAGTTAACTTTCCCGATCTTATCTCTATGAGATATACTTACTTCCAAAGAATTAGGCCATGATTTTGTCATCTCATTGCTTGTTTTGGTCAAGTACTGAATGTATTCCTTGCGTCGTATAACTTCAGGGTCTTCGCGGTCATGCTGAGTCCACCTCTCGATGCGAGCCCATTCATCTTTGCTCATAACAATGGGCATTTTAACAAAAACTATTTTTATAAAATTGACCCCACAAAACCGCTCTTTGATTCTTTTTTTTGACAAGAATCTGTCAAGCAGAGAAAAGGATGTTTTTCTCGTCAATAATCAATCGGCGAGTCTGTCTTCTTTCTGTATTTTTGATTTTATGATCCATGGAGGTCGCACGTTTTAATTAGATTTTTGTCGTTTGGTTGTCATAGAAATCTATAGTGGCTGTATAGGTTAAAAACACTTTTGCTTTTCTAACCTTAGTGTAAAAAAACGTAAAAAATGACAACAGCTGTCATTTGTCAGCAGTTGTCAGCTACTTGTTGTCATGTCAGTTGTCTGTCAGTTAATTCCGAAGAATATTTACGTCAGCCACGTTGGAACTGCCAAGTTGGTGTTTTTATGGTAAAAATTGAATTTTTTAATTAAAATGCTGTAAGTTTTCTTTAGTAAATATAGTGAAACAGTCACTCTATTACTTACATGCTTAGGGAATAGGTATATCGTCATAAATTCGTCATATGACCCGAAATTAAAGTGCCTGGATTGTGTGACATAATTAGGTAAATAGAACGGGCTTTTATTCGTGTTTGGTGCTTGTTTTAGTGAGATAGTGTCGCGAAGATGAAACTGAAAGAGTTGAAGAGAACTGTGAATGTGTGCTGGTCGCCTGCAGAACACTATCCGGTGACGCTTGCGGCCGGCTCGGCTGCGCAGCAAGTAGACTCATCTTTCAGCTCCAGTTCGTCGCTAGAACTGTACAGTTTGAATTTAGAAGATCCTGGAATTGATTTGGAGCTCAAAGCTAGTCTTCAGACACAGCACAAGTAAGTACCTTTGTGTAAATTCATTCAAAAAATCATTAGTTTTATTCTGCTTGGTCTGAATCGAAAAATTCAATATGAATTTCAAGCTTATTGGTGTAAACAATGGGTTTTGGGTGTTTAATACATACTTAAATAATAAGTTTATAAATAAATAAAAATAAATAAATGATTCTAGCTACAGACTCGACCTTTACTTAGCTAAATCTAAATCAGCACAAATAAGTGACTTATCGACTACAATAATTAGATCATGGTGGGCGCAGCTAATGAGCTCCTACATTTGCCCTTGGTTTTCACCTACATAAGACCTGGGTGCCAACTTTGTAACTTTGTTCTCACAATCATGTCTCAATAGTGTTGATAGAATAGTAATTGTCATATTTGACCACATAATTGTCTACCAAATGTGTCAAGTACACTTCAAATATTATAATTACTATATTCTATTGAGACACGATTGTGAGAGAAGTCTTGGATGGAACCCTGATCCAGTTTAAATAGCAAGATAAAATCCCTAATAATTATTGTAGAATTCCAGTCATCCATCCATCCACCAAGTTTTCTTACAATCAGTTTAAAAATATTGTTTTCTCCTTTATTCAAAGCTCCATTTGTCTTTCAGATTCCAGAAGCTAGTATGGTCAGGAGCTGGTATACTGGTTGGGGGCTGCGATGGAGGCCTTCTCCAGTTCTACAGTTGGGACAGAATACTGAACAATGCCCCCGATTGTCTTATGGGTAGTTGTACAAAACATAATGGTGAGTTCTTTCACAATATCTAAAAGGCTAAATTAAAATGAAAATAAGTTTCAGTATCTTCTATGGTACAGTCAGCATCATTCAGAGACATCTTGAAAAAGTCTTTCGGTCAGTACTCCAATGTCTTAACAAACAAGACCATGCAAGTTCATTATTTTTCTTATAGAGACAAACTCAGCTTCATGCCAGTCCGAAATCCTAGACTAGACAGACCAATTGTACTATATTGAGATAGTTCTATACAAATCTCATAATTTTCCATAAAAGATTTCAATTGCAAAAAAAAACCATATCAGCTTATTTACAAAATATTATCTATCAAATTGACAATATTAAGCAATTATTGATGGCCTGATGTTTATTGTTTTCACAAGTGAATGTTGTTTGTTTTCATTATGTCTGTTCAATATAAAAACAGGTTAATATTTATCTAAATATTAGAGATGGGCCGACTAGGGGTTCTGCCGACTAGCCGACTAGTCGGTTCCAAAATTGCCGACTAATCGGCAATGCAGATCATTAGGTATAATTCCCAGATATTTGGGTTAATCATGACCACTCGGCGATTGTTGATATTTTTGAATAAACTTGCACTTCGAAAGCTGTAAGGAATCTTCCAAAAAATGTTGAAATAAAAATAAAAGTTGGAAAAAAATATTCACGGAGCTGAGGCATAGTTATGACATTTGATGTTAAGATGATGTATGTAGGCTATGTGTTTTGATTACGTTTTCCTGACTATCCACCTTCTTACTGTACTATTAATTCAATTGAATATTGATCTTATTGCATAATTGTTAGTTGACGACTAGTCGGCATAATTTGCCGACTAGTCGGCCCATCTCTACTAAATATCTATCTATACCTATAGTAAAGAAGAAGAGAGGGTGTAAAGTCGGTATTTAGAAGGAAGTTAAAAAACTGAGTCTAGGTCTCTTTGGAAAAGCAGTATAACTGTCTGTCTGTTTCTTATGCAATAATTAACACTGGATCACGACTATCGCGAGTGGAACCGCGGGGCACATTGTAATAATATTTGGTTACAATAAATGCCTACATTCTAATGAAAGATATTGTTATCTCTCTGAGTATCTACTTTGTTAAAACTGTGAACTTTTATATTATCATTTATTACCATTTTCAAGCTACTAGTAACTTACTGTTTTGATTAGATTATTCATACAATGAGGTTAATTACATCTCCCATAAAGACGACTAGCCGAAGAAAAAGTGTACAGAATTTTGTATAGCAACCGTTTTAATTTATTATAATAATAAATGAAATCATAAATATTTATATGAGTATAATAAAATAAGTAAATATTTATTTACAATTACTAGTTGCGTACCACGGTTTCACTTGCGTAAGTCTCGATCCCGGGAGAATATAGGTATAAAAAGTGTTAATCTAGATTTCCAGTTATCTGGATACCAAGTCTCATCGCTATCGGTTCAGTAATTTTTGCGTGAAGGAGTGATAAACATACGTGTTTTCTTACTAACTTACTTAGACACAAACTTTCACATCCTACTTATATGATAAGTGACTTATATGATACGTTGTGGTTTGAATCTTTCAAACTAAACAGCCTTTTAACACCTGTATAATAATGGAAAACCAAAATACAAAAGAAGATCATGCATCCATGGACCCTCCAAACATGTCCAGCCCTGGACCCAACACCAATCAAAAAACATTTGTTCAGCAAGCATTTCACCCGGCAATGTTCCAACATAAAATTAGAAACAGTTCTCTCGGCACCAACCCCAAGGGGCAATGTGAACCAAATGGCAACAAACCTCAAGGGCTATTGGAGCCTCCGAACCAAGACAGGCCAGCTGCTACAACCAAGCTGCAAGGGCAAACTGAAGCAACAAGCCAAGTCAACCAGGCGGGCTCCTCAGCTAGAACCGTACCAGTAATCAACAACAACACCCAGCCAATACCACCTACTTGGCAAAGAGTGCCTGGCACAAAAAAGCGTAAGCTAGCAGAGTCCCCTCCGAATTCCAAAACAGACAAATCAAATACAATGAAAACAACAAACTCATTCGCAGCTCTATCAGTCGATGAAAACGAAACGCCAGTTGTACCGCTGAAAGTGAACAAACCACCACCTATCATATTATATGGAATTGAAGATCTCAACAAATTAACAGAACTACTCAAAAACAGTGTGGAAAACAGTGATTTTATTTATAAAATCATTAATAAGAGCCAACTCCGAATAAGTAGTGTTAATATTGAAGTGTACAGAAAAATAATGTCGCTAGTAAGGGAAAAAGGGCTGATTGGCCACACTTTCAAACCAAAAGATAATCAATTTTGCAGAATTGTGATCCGTAATCTCCATCCATCAACCCCGTTAAAGGCCATACAAGAAGAAATTGAAGCTACTGGAAACAAAATCATTGGCGAAATTATCAATGCCAGATATGGCCCAGAGAAAAAGCAGACTTCAACATTCTTTGTTAACCTAGTCGCAGGACCCCAAAATAAGACTGCTAAGGACCTGTCATACATTTATCACCAACATATAACTATAGAGGAGCCAAGAATAAGATATACAATAGTACAGTGCCAACGCTGCCAACAATATGGCCATTCGAAGAATTACTGCTTGAGACCCTACCGATGTGTGAAATGTGGACAATCTCATAAGACCTCAGAATGCAGTAAACGCGATCGAGACACACCTGCTGTATGTGCCCTCTGTAATGGGGCACACCCTGCAAACTACAAGGGTTGTGAAGTATACCAAGAAATTTTAGCTAGACGCAGCAAACAAGGCCCGCAGAGGATCAATCAAAACTCTTCCAACTCCATGATACCAAGAAAAGATAACTTAATAATACAAAATAAAGTTCAAGACAACACCAATACAACAGAATTTAAATCATATGCTGAAATAACCAAAAGCGCCAATGAAAAATCTGATCAACATCCGGACTTTGCAATCTCAAAAGACAAATCTTCATCGAATAATGAAAATGAAATTCTACAAGTACTTTTAAAGATAGCAAACAAACAGGCTGAGAGATTCGACAGACCCAGGCGACAAGTGCTATCTAATGAAGTGCTTCAAGAACAAAACCCACAAACAAACATTAGTAAGTTAGAAGAACTATTCATTAAACAATCAGACAAGATCGACATAATCTTACAACAAATGAGCACCCTACTTGGGCTCATAACCACACTCGTCAATAAAATAAAATGATTTATACAATTAAAGTAGCCACCTGGAACCTAGATGGATTGTCTCCCAATAAAAATGAAGTTGAGTTATTACTTGGTTCACAAAACATAGATGTCTTACTCATATCGGAAACTCACTTCACATCAAATAGTTACATTCGTCTCAAAAACTATAGCGTGTACACCACTAAGCACCCTGATGGCACAGCGCATGCTGGATCGGCAGTAATCATCAGACAATCCATCAAGCATATTGAAATGCCACAATATAGAACAGAACATATTCAGGCGACTACCGTAAAAGTACAAGACAAAAATGGAAACTTCAACATATCGTCCGTCTACTGCCCTCCGAAACATAAACTTAAGGAAGATCAACTCACAAACTACTTCACAACTCTGGGTCCTCGCTACATTGCCGGAGGAGACTGGAACTGTAAGCACACACACTGGGGATCTAGGGTAGTTAGCACCAGAGGGAGAGAACTAAAGAAAAGCGTAGACAGAAACAAACTTACAACAATATCTACTGCCGAACCCACCCACTGGCCTACGGATCGTAATAAACTGCCAGATGTTCTCGACTTTTTTATAATGAAAGGACTTAACCGATTGTCCTACGAAATAGAATCTTGTTTGGACAGTTCAACAAACCATGTTCCGGTCATTCTCACAATTGCAACTAAACTTTGTTACCACACTAAAAATCCAAGGATGTATAATCTTAAAACTGACTGGGATGAATTTCGGACCATCATTGAACACAAACTTGAGCTCAAAATAGCCTTAAAGACTCGAGACGATATTGACAGTGCTGCAACAAGGTTTACCAGGACAGTGCAGGAAGCATGTTGGACTTGCTCACAGGAATTTGTCCAACATCCACGCAGACACAGTCCCGTTCCTCTGGAAATTCGACAAATGATCCTGGAAAAGCGCCGCCTGCGTAGAGTTTGGCATACTAGCCGTCATATTGATGACAAAAAAGCCCTTAACAAAGCCACACAAGAACTGAAGCAGGTTATAAAAACAGCCAAAGATGCAGCAGAGGAAGCCAAATTAATGCTTAAAAATTTTATTAATTTATTAATTAATTTATGCTTAAAAATAAATATTTGTGTCTGGTCTGGGTGTCCTTCTATGTATAATATGTATGTATTTACAAAAGAAAAATAAATATAAGTATTATATCCGTTGTCTAGTCACCGTAACACAAGCTTAGTCGCTTACCACGGGGCTAGATGGCGCTGTGTGTTGTTCGCAGAATTTATTTATTATTTATTATTAATGTCCTTGTCGGCAACTAAAGCTACGAACTATTCCCTTTGGAAGGTGTGTAAAAACCGCCCGCTCCAACATAAACCCCCACTTCGAGTTGACAACGGAAATTGGGCACGCTCCAAAGAAAAAGCAAACGCTTTTGCCGATCATCTAGCTAAAGTATTTATACCAAACGAACCTGCTGTGAATCAAGACGAGAGCGACCTGGACGATATATTGAAGAGTGTCTTCCAACTGGACCTGCCACCAAGTCCTGTGACTCCTAAAGAGGTAAAACAAATCATCGCAAATCTTGATGATAAAAAAGCACCTGGCTTTGACCTTATGGACAAAAAAGTTCTGAAAGAACTTCCCAAAAAAGCTATCGTTTTCTTAACAACCCTATTTAATGGAGTAATACGAACAGGCTATTTCCCGGTGCTTTGGAAAGTTTCGCAAATAATATTGGTCCACAAACCAGGAAAACCTCCAAATGAAATTACCTCCTATCGGCCTATCAGCTTACTACCAGTTGCGTCAAAAGTGCTTGAAAAACTATTGCTGCGAAGGCTTCTGAGGGTAGTGTCTATAATCCCAGATCATCAATTTGGATTTCGATCGGAACATGGTACAACAGAACAAGTACATAGAGTCTGCCGCGAAATAAGAACAGCGCTTGAAACAAAACAGTACTGTTCTTCTGCCTTTCTTGATGTCCAGCAGGCATTCGACAGAGTCTGGCATAAGGGTCTTTTGTACAAAATCAAGATGTTCTTACCACACTCCTATTATGGTATCCTGGAATCGTACCTCTCTGATAGGATATTCCAGGTTAGGGAAGACGATGCAACTTCCAAATTCTATGACATAAGGGCTGGTGTGCCACAAGGGTCGGTACTTGGGCCATTGATGTACACAATCTTCACAGCTGATTTGCCTGTAACACCACATGCAACAATTGCCACTTATGCAGACGACACTGCAATACTAGCTTCCAATAATTGCCTACAGAAAGCTTCAGAAACCCTGCAAAAGAGCCTGGATGATATCAATAAATGGCTTGATCGGTGGAGAATAAAAGCCAGCGTAGCGAAGTCTGTCCACGTTACGTTCACCCTGAGACACGCAACATGCCCGCCGGTGAAACTTGGAGACAGTGAACTTCCCCAAACAGACAGCGTCAAGTATCTCGGTATGCACCTGGATCGGAAACTGACGTGGGGCAACCACATAAATGCGAAACGAAACGAGGTCAACATTAAATACAAAAGCCTGGATTGGCTCCTTGGCAGGAACTCTAAACTGTCTATCGACAATAGGTTGTTGATATACAAAACAATGATTAAACCAGTATGGTCTTACGGCATACAACTTTGGGGCTCAGCGTGCGACTCACAAATTAACAAAATACAGAGAACACAGAACAGTATATTGAAGCAAATATCAAATGCACCCTGGTTCATAAAAAATTCTGAAGTCCACGACCACCTGAATATGACCACTGTGAAGGATGATATAAAGGAGCAGTCTAAAAAATACAAGTCCAGACTGAAACGTCATCCCAACAAACTCGCCGTTCAGTTGTCCATCCCCGACTGCGTCAACAGACTTAAAAGACGCCATATCCTACAACTAGACAGTCTACAATGACTCTACAGCATAATTTAGGTGCTTCTGCTGAGGGGCCCCTCTACACCTGCCCAACTACAATCAACGCATCTGCTCATAGTCGCTGGACTGATCGCATGATAAAAACACAAAAAAAAAAAAAAAAACTTATATGATAAATCTGAAAGTTTGGGAGTATGTATATGTGTGTGTGTTTGTTACTCAATCACGTAAAATCCGCTGTACCGATTACCATGAAACTTGGTATGTAGATAGCTAGGATCGGGACTAACGCGGTTGAAACCGCGGGGCGCAGCTAGTTTACAATATTAGTAGATACAATTAAAGATGTCACAACTACAGTTTAAGTAGGTATGTAGCAATGTGCTTTAATATACCTGACCTATTTTAAGCATGTGAGCATTATTTGATCAATAACTACACTGTCAAAACCGTTGTTTATAAAGTATTATATCCATAGTCTTTAATCACCGTAACACAAGATTAGTAGCTTACCACGGGGATAGATGGCGCTGTGTATTGTTCACAGTTTTTTTTATTTATTTACTGTACATCTGCTCCATAGCTACGAATTTTTCATAACAATTATTACCATAATTCCTTAACTTTATACATAAGTTGTATATAGAATAATGTAAAGCCAATTAGGAAGATTATGTCAAAATATGGGCATAATACTCCGTATTATTCTTCCTAAATACACACTCAATTTAATTATAGTGAACTAGCAGCACACTGTGGCTTCACTCGTGTGAACACCAATCCTGTATCCTGTAGGAATATTGAAATAAAAAGTTCCTTGTGAGTTATTCCAGGTCTTCAGAAATATACACGTCAAAATTCACATACCTAAGCGTTGTTGATTTTATAAATAATCAATATCATTTGTACCTATTTTTATGCTTACTCTACTCTATCTAAATATATTTGGTCGCCTGTAGACAGAATTTCCTTAACTTAAAAATAATAAAGAAGTATGACACCTTTTGTAAATCTACATAATTACCAAATAAATAATCTTTATCTTTATTTCGTTGCAGGTAATGTATCAGCCCTAGATATAAATCCTTACCAGAAGAACCTCCTTGCTTCTGGAGCGTCAGAAAGTGAAATATTCATATGGGATCTAAACAACACAAGCCAGCCTATGGCCCCAGGGAATAAAAGCCAGCCATATGACCATGTGCAGGATTTGGCTTGGAATCACCAGGTATTGTTACTTTTAATATATCCTCTGTCTACCTCTTTATGTCTCTGTTGCTTCTGCGTAAATATCGTGCTGTCTCGCTTTGTTAATCTGTGTGAAATTTACGAAAACGATAGGAGTAACAGAGATAGATAGAGAAGTTATTGTTTAAAATTCTTCCTGCAAAGCGACAAAGGTTTATGAATATGTTTTCTGAATGACTAACTGTAGAATTAGCTGAACTTCGAGTTAACTCCGTTATTTTTTATCTCGTGGGTATATTACCACAGTTTTTATAGTAGTTGGCGCTTCTACAAACATTTCCATTCTGGATTTCATAACCTTTTTAGTTTTAGGACAGGAAAGAGCTTCCATTATATATTAATAATTTTTCAGGTTCAACACATTCTCGGTTCAACATTTGCAAACAGATGTGTCGTTTGGGACTTGAGGAAAAATGAACCTATCATGAAATTAAGGTAATATTTGAATTGCCAAGATTGTCAAATATCTTTGTTTAAAGACCAATAAATAAATATTGCACGACGTTACACACAGCGCAATCTAGCTCCAAACTAAGCACTAGGCTTGTACTATGGGTACTGGACAATGGATATACTACATATTATACTTAAAGAAGCACAACGCTGCGCTGCTGCGTTTGCTTACTCAATTGTTCATATTATTCTACCCTAGGTAGTAAACCTTGTATCGTAAATGGCGACTAAGGGATCTGGGGAGACTAGCAAACCTTGAGTTCTCCCCGCACGGTGGCGGGTGACTGCTTGGTCTAAATCTATTTGCAGTAAGTATGGTCAATGATCACTTACCTACTGCGCCGACCCCAAATAATTTGGCGTTTTAGCGGGCTCCGGGCTCCCGAGAAGGATGCAACCGAGAACATAGCTTAGATAAGTAGAAGAAGTTCATAATATTCATTTGATTTTCCAGTGATTCCCAATCGCGCACTAGATGGCGCTCACTGGCATGGCACCCGTCCGTCGCGACGCAAGTCTGCATCGCTTCCGAAGACGATCAAGTGCCTGTCGTGCAGTTATGGGACTTAAGGTAATGTTCTGCAATTTTTACTAATTTTTGCTATCACTCAATGAACCTACGGTTTAGTTGCCTCCAGGCATATTGACCAGATGACCAATTTTCGTAAAAAATATCCATGATATCATTGCAGTCAATGTTTAATTTCAAATTTGACGTTTTTCAAATAACATTTTGACATTTTAAGTCAGTGAAGTTTCGATTGCAATCAAATTGCAATAACAATACTGCATACGAATTAGTATACGTACGACTAAATCGTATGCACGCTGCGCGCTTACATAGTATTTCGAAGGATAGGATTGTTCGTACGTCTCCGTACGTAAGCGCACAAATGAAATTCCGACGAAAACGTATCCCAAGTGGGCCCGGCCTAAATAAATAAAACCATTTATTTCAGGCTACTAAGGCCCATAGAGACATACCTTATTGACTAACATGCATTGTTTATAGTAAAATAAATGTGTTAATAGATAGCTTAGAACTTTGTTAGTAGCAATTTCATTACACCACACTTATGCCAATAAATTGACTATCATTGTTATCACTTATCAGGTTAGCAGCGTCTCCACTGGTGACCCTGGAAGGGCACGGCAAGGGCGTGATGGCTCTCTCCTGGTGCACCCAGGACCCAGACCTGCTGCTCACGGCCGGCAAGGACGGACGCGTGCTGTGCTGGAACCCCAACGACACACAACCGGTAGGTACTTCTTAAACTTACACGATTTGTAGACATATTTACATCTATCCCGGGGCTTATTCGCGTATTGTTATTTCTTAATTTTTTACCTCGACATTTCGACTATATTACAACAGTCTTGGTGGCGAGAGTCCTGGGACTGCGGGATTTGAACCCACGACCTCCCATTCTTTAGTGGGGCGCGCTAATCATCTGCGCCAAGCAAGCTCTAGCGACTTATAATATTCTTATTTTTCTAGTAAGGCTCGTAGTGGTGCCATCTACCGTGAATTCTTAACAGAATTCCTAATGCTGTTTTTCAATAATTTACCTCAAATTATTATTGATATTGAGACTATGTATAAATGTATGCACAAAAGAAAAATAAACAAATTATTAAGAATATCCGTTCTCTAGTCACCGTAAGTCAGCAGTCAAGCTTAATAGCTCTAGCCACGGGGATAGATGACGCTGTGGGTTCTTTACAGAATTTATTTACTGTCTTCCCAAATTCAAAGTTTTTTTTTAAAAAACCTACCTACTTACTTTTTTCATCTTTTTTATTGCCAGGGTGGATCTCTGCTGTGCGAAGTGTCCCAGCAACAGCAGTGGGTGTTCGACGTGTCGTGGTCGCCGCGAGACCCCTCGCTGTTCGTGGCTTCGTCCTTCGACCACCAGCTCACTGTGTACTCCTTGCTGGGAGGATCCAAGCCGGAGACTGTAAGTTCTATGCTGTTTATGATGAACACTATTTTTTAATCATTTTTTATAAGTAAGGGGACTTATAATAATATTTAATAATTAAATTCAGTTTTGTGTTTTTTTTTATATAAAGAAGTATAAATGGAACAGTATAATATAATGGTAATTTTTATATGGTTGTATAAAAAATGTGCTTTGCTATCGCATTGGGTGTGTACCCAATGATAGTTATAAGTTAAATAAATAAATTTATTGACTTCAAAGCTACAATTTGTTAGTAGAAACACATTATCGAAAGGGGGTTAGTACAATGCAATAATTACTATAACTAATACAATTTTATTGAGGATTTTGATACACCAGTACCGAGACAAAGTGCCTAAGCATTGGTGCATCAAACTTTTCTGATAACACTTTCAGAATTCTGTTGGGACTTTTCTCGTTCTATCTAGCAGAGAGTATCTTATAAGCAATGATTAACAGCTGCGTAAATTATGTATAGTTTGTCTTTTACTGTGACATGAAGTTTCAAAGTTGACAGACTGAGACAAACGTTACATAAATTAGTTATGTGTTAATCATCTTTTATAAGTAAGGGGGTATATTATTGACCGCTTTGTGGCTTTTTATGTTAGACTGAGTATTTTATGTGGGGAATAGTGATGGAATCAGCCAACGGATCTACTCGATTGGATTTATAATTCTCCAAACCGTATGCGTTACCAATCGAGGAGTTGTGTGATGAGAAAAAGTTTTTCTATTATTAAGTTCCTAAAAGTTATACAATTTTTTAAATTTATTTGTACAACATGCATGACTGACAAAAGAATCACGCATCACGCAAAAAGGACCTATTTAAGGAGCTCTATTTGCAGAAAAACGAACCCGTAAACAATTACAAGTTTTTTTTTGTATAATATACTGTTACCTATCTATCTATTTATGGTCTTTCGAGCCAGATCAAAAAACCGGAAAAACGAGCCCATAAACAATCACAAGTTTTTTTTCCATAATATGCTGTTATCTATCCATTTATGGTCCTTCGAGCCGGATCAAAAAACCTCAAAAACCCATACATTTCATTGTTTTAATAGAACTCTCACCAACAAAGCAACATAATGGAGTCGTTCGGCGGTGCGGACTCGTTCAGCCAGTTGCCGGCCGTGCAACGCGCGCCGCCCGCCGCGCCGCAGACACAGAACCAGCTGCCCGTCGCGCCCGGCTGGCTCAAGCGGCCCGTTAGAGCCAAGTTTGCTGTAAGTTACTGTACTAGATGGCCTATTTGTGTAGTCACAAGTATTTGTGTAGTCGTTTTAAGAGGATAGTCTCCATTCTTTTTCTCCATACGAACAAACGTAGTTTACATTTTCCTCCCTGGATAAAGACATAAGAGCAAATATGTTTATGCCATAAAACCTATATCTGTCATGACAATCTATTCATCTAATTAATTATTTTTTTCTAATTAAAATAATAATAAAATCAAAAAATAAAAAGTATAGTCATGATCATGACAGATATAAGTTTTATGGCATAAACATATTTGCTCTTATGTCTTTATCCAGGGAGGAAAATGTAAACTACGTTTGTATCGAGAAAGAAAATGGAGACTAACCTCTTAAGCTATTGCATAGCTTTGAGCGCGGCCACCGAATCAAGAAAATCCGTAACGAAAATAAAACCTAACACCCGCCACTCTGCCTACCATGTTGCCATGGTTACCATGTAGCTCCGGCCGTGGTCCCGAGAAGACTGAATAAAACAGACTTATGTCAAATAACATTTTATCGGTTTTAATCGCGTTACTTTTATTTTACTACGCATTTTTCTAACGCCCGACGTTCGGACTTTTTGGTCACGAGTAAACTGATTAATCAATCATATTAATTTGTTTACATTACTATTCATTTCTGGTTACAGTTCGGTGGAAAATTGGTAACTTTTGATAGGTGCCCGCAAGAAAATGGGACATCGAAACAAGTCTACGTCAGTCAGGTAAATAAGACATGCTTTTAAGTAATAATGGTCCATTACACGTTACAAATAATTAAATGGTTTATAGGTTGTCAGTGAACCAGAAATAGTAGAGAAGGCGTCAGAGTTGGATGCTATTCTGAATTCGACGCAGAGCAACGAGCCCAATGCGTGTGAGAGACTAGCTGAGTAAGTACAAGTACCTTTATTTATATGATACGAGTTGCGCCCCGCGGTTTTACCCGCGTAGGTGCCGATTCAATTGGTATACTAACATATTCGTTTACTAACAAAAACTTCACATTTATAATATTAGTAGGATCTATGAGATGATATGAGGACTTCTGTGATGCGTCGGGTGAATACCAGGCTGCAACGCAGAAGTTTGCGGGTTAGTTTTCCGCGCGGAAACCAATTATTTATGCTTAAACATTGTTCTGGGATTAACATTAACATTAAATGTTTTATGTTATAATATTAGCAGGATGTGGGATAAGACGTCCAATAAATTAACAGTGATATATTTTATGATATTTGTCCAGATATTGTCGTCTCCGCGGCGACCAAGCGACGGACCAACAAGAGCGCTACACGTGGTTCTTCCTCCGAGCTAACTTCTTGCAAGATTTCAGAACAGAAGCTCTTAATTTATTAGGTAAAAAATACGTACTGTATGTATATAATAGTCGTTTAGGTGACTATTTTATAATGATAGGCATTAAAAACGAGTGTGAGCTTCCACACCCAAGACAAAGGCGAGTTTCATAATTCATAATAACATTAAATAAAAAAATTAGTACCTATATAAAACATCATTTTATATATGATTGTTGTATATCATATTTGTATACAACGGGGCAATGCAGCCAGTATTCTGGGCACTTTTCCCTCCACTAAGAGTTTAGCTGATTTAGTTTAGTTTTTAGTTAGTTTTATTTTAATCAGTTTTAGTTTTTATTTAGTTTTTAATATTAAATTATAATTGTTTAAAATCTAAATGTAAACATACGAGTATACAGATATTTTATAAAAAAAATATTTTTCGATTTAAAATTGCGCTGCTTTTATTGTTTTTAGCATTTAAAATAGACTTTGTAACAGGTTTCAAACAGGACGAAATACCATCGAAGTTCAAGAATACGAACGCGGGCGATGTACCACAAATACATTCCGACCTAGCGGGACTCAGTCGGGTAATTTAAACATTTTTACTAATTATTTTTGGGTCTTTCTTAAAAAAAATAACACAAATAGTTGTGAACAACACAAACAGTTTTTTGTTGATGTGAATTTGTTTGTTATAAAGAGTAACCAAAGGATTTTCAATTAACCATGATACTAATTTTCAATGCACTAGTTTAATGTTTAATACGTTTGATTTAATTAACTGAAGGGTTCCGTACCTACTCAAAGGGTTTTTTTTCTTTTACTATGGCTTCAAAGTCCATGTCTGTATCTGCCTGTCTGTCACCAGGTTGTATCTAGCTAGAAAGTTTTTAAATAAATATTTAAGTGAGGCTCCCATACAACAAATTTGTATTTTTTTGTGATAACGGCACGGAACCTCTTATGCGCGAGTCCGACGCGCACTTGCCTGTTTTTTTCCATTCTTGTATAAAATCCTTATACTTTCTCACTCACAAACTTCCCTGCGCCATGCAATACTATATAACAACACCACTAAATCTATATCTATCTCTGTCACTAACACGCACTACAGGGCGAGTCGACAGAGACAGAAGCTGAACTATCGACTGACACAAGCACTGATCTATCGGTAAGTTGCTTTTCGGCACCATAACTTTTGAAACTTAACTTTTTTTGCTTTAACTTTTTAATTTTTGAAAGAATGCATTGAATGTCCTTCTGAGGATGGGATACCTTCTTGTTCTCCATACAAACATAGTCAACTGTTTACTCCCTGGGTAACGACATTAGAGCAAATATGTTTATGCCATAAAACCTTTATCTGCCATTATAGAAATAAAAATTAGAATATGAAAAATTCATAACATAGGGTCATGGCTAAGATAGCCGAAACACGCTGTATTGTAACATTAATGAAACGATTGGTGATATGATAACTGATAATCTAGAATTTTCTTAACTATAAACCTATTTTTTCATCACGCCTAGGGCGAGCTAGTTTTCATTTACATTATAATTTCTACCATTTTGTAATTCACGTAACACTTTTTAGTTCCGCTTTAAGCGATAAGACCTGCCGTTGTGCCACCTAGATTTTAGTTGTTTATGTTTATTTCTTTGTATTGTAAGTTATATGATGTGTACACTGTACAATAAAAAGTTCATTCATTCACGTAATAATATCTTATTTGGTTATGGGTAAATGTCCCCCTTCGAAACTGGGATCGGCCGAAATCTCCCTTCTTTAAGCTGAAATTGGTCTACGTTTGTTTACCTATTTGGTCCAAACGCATCTATTCAAATTAGATGGTGGTCAACTGGGTCCGCAAATCAAATCAAATCAAAATTCATTTATTCATTTAGAACGATGTATAAATTACATACGTACGTTTTGAAACGTCGAGATTTTACTGTGGTTTCGGAACGCGCCCTCCGATGAGAAGAAACCACAAGAAACCTAAAAAGAAAAGTAAATTAAAGTAAATAGTTTATTACCGAAAAGGGTTACAATAGGGTAGTAAAATAAACATCAGACCTCGAACTAGGAACAAGTCTCGTGTCTGGCGGATCTAAAGACGAAAGCAAAAAGATTAATTACTGTGAAACCGCAGATATAAGCAGAAAGTACACAAAAGTAAAATATTTGGCCAAACAAAAGAAAAACACGATAAACTACCAGGCTCAGTGAGAATGTGAAAAGAAAGAAGATCGAAACGAAAATATAAATTTTAGCGTTGTTTTTGACATGTGTTATTTTTTCCAGGAAGCACAGACTTTGATCGAGAGGAAACTAGGGAGTCTAGACTTAGAACCTGCAGTGACCAACGTGGTCATACCTAATGGCGAAGGTAAACTTATAATATGCTTCTAGAATGCAGCTTATTTTAAGTGATTGATAGCGTCTTTAAGGCATGCATACAACCAGCATGGAGCGAGCGGCGAGTAGAATCAGTTCTGTAGTGTATCTAGCCCGTGTAGCCCTGGCATAGAAACTACTCCATCTTTTCCCGTGGGTGTCGTAAAAGGCGACTAAGGGATCTTGGGGAGACTAGATCCCTTATTCGCCTTTTACGACTTTTACGTAAATGTTTGGTCCCAAAGAGGGTCGGTGTCGGGCACAGACTTTAATATCATGTCTGTGGTGTCGGGCATGCAGCCGGTTGCCAAACATTGCCAAATCTATTTGCAGTAGGTATGGTCAATTAGACTTACCTACTGTGTTTAAGCGATCCCCGAGCTCCCAAGAGCGATGCAATCAAGAACACCGCTCGGATGGAGGGATTCGTTATCTAGTAACCTTAATACAAGTCTAGTTGCTCAGTTTAGGGCTGTATAACGCTATGTGCAACGTCCTGCAATATTTATTTATCATATCTATAGGTAAGTTTCTTGGACGTGACAAAAGCCTACTCGCTCCACGTTTACTCACTGGCTGTGAGACATACACTTTAGAAAGTCCTACTATTTTCAATCTATACTAGTATTAGGGGTATCTTCATTAAGTAGAACTACGGGTGTAAATCGCGTTTGTAGATAATTTTAGATGCAACTCTATCCAGTGTTTTCTTGGCCCTTTCCGCGATTACTTGCTTCGTCAGTCCAATATAAATCTAGATTCGTAGTTCTAATAATAACAATTAATAGAAATCGTGTGAGTTAAAGTGTATTAAACATTTTGTTGGTTTCAGATTCGACAAGCATGATTTGCCGTGCCTTAGTCTGCGGTAATTTCGAAGAAGCCGTAGAACTCTGTTTAGACGCTAAGAAAATTACAGACGCTCTGGTTATTGCGTCTTTGGGTATGTATTTTAAGCAAATATATATTTTCTTATTAAGGAAACTGTGGCCGAATGACTATAATTAACATAATATCATGAAACTTCTATTTTGTCGAAGATTTAATTTTTTAAATATTATTTACACTTCTTCTGTTTTCGCGATGTTGGATTTAAAAAAACCACGCGATTTAAACCGAACAAATTCGTTTGGTTCTATTTAGTTGCAAAGGTCAACTTTTTTTTTTAGTTTTGAAAGTTTGTAGGGTTCCGTACCCAAATGGTAAAACAGGACCCTTTTATCCGTCCCATGTCCGTCTGTCTGTTTGTTACGAGGCTGATCTTATGAACCGTGCTAGCTAAACAGTTGAAATTTTCACAGATTTCGTTGCCGCTAGAACAATAAATACTAAAAATAGTACCACGGACATGTTTTTTTGTGATAATTGTACGGAACCTGACTCGCACTTGGCCACAATTTTACTTATTTAGCAGCCTGAAAATAACTCTCCTAAATTTTTTTTTAAGCTCGACCAAACAATTGGAACTTTCCACAACCTTTATTTCTTAATTTTAATAATTCTTAATCTTAATTTCAGGTAGTCCAGAACTGGTATCAAAGGTGCAACGTTGGTATCTATCCCGGAACTTATCGGACCCAGTATCTCTAGTGACAAATGCCTTAGTATGCGGAAACTGGTCCCACTTGATCGGAGCTTCTGGGACGAGTTGGAGGCATGTGTTGGCTGCCTTGATAACGCATAGTAGCGAGCAGGAACGGGCGCATTTAGCTGGTAAGTTGATCTACGCGTCTTAACAGCCGAATAAAGAAACGCCACTTAAAAATTGAGGCGTACTTAAATAATTGAGCAGCTTCTAAATTTAAAAATAGAATGGAAACTTGAATTTGAAAGGTTTTTGCTTAAAGTAGAGTTTAAGTAGAATTCTAATTTTAAGTTGCTTTTCTGTATTCGGCCGATAGACCGAGGCATGAGTCTCGATCCCGCGGGATTTTCCATAAATCGCTAAAATTTGAAAAACGAGAAATTTAATATTAGGTATAGGTTGACTTATGAATGTAATGATGCTGAGATTAAATTACAGACAAATTTAATAGGCGAATTGCCCATCTAGACCTTAAAATAGGTCAAAACTATGTGAAACGCCCATGAAAAGAGGTTGTAAACGTAGAAAGAAAAAAAAAAGTGATTAATAATAATTAGTGATGCGCCGAGTACCAGTTTAACCGAGTAACCGAGTACCGAGTATTACTCGGTTCAAAATTTACCGAGTCGAGTACTCTGCAGAGTTACTCGGTTCATTTAAATAACCGCGAAAACAAGTTGCAACGCAAGCAGGTTTTCTTCTTTACTAGCTGCGCCCGCTGTTCATCATCATCATCATCATCCGAGCGATGTTCCTGATGGGAGCATCCCATCATCAACACTCTCGGGAGCCCGGAGTCCGCTATCCTACTTTGACGTCTCTACTTCGCACGATCTTTGGCATTCCGTGTAGTAAGGCCATTTGCACGCATATCTGCTCTCTCGCCGTCAAGCCAGCCTTTCTTGAATCTTCCCAATCTGCTGCGGTCGGGCGGAGGCGCCATAGGAAAACATTTGTTCCCTACCTAACTAGCCGGACCATAGCCGGCCGTAAACGCCATTCTTGCATGGTCATTGGCCATTCTTCTCGGGCATGAAGGCTGCCCCTGATGCCGGAGTTTCTGACGCGGTCTTTTTGCGTCACTCCAGACATCCAGCGCAGCATTTTCATCTTCGTGAAACGCAGCTCCTGCTTATGTCGCTCAAGCACTGGCCACTATCGCTATCGTACAAAAGGACAGGTCTAGTGATCATTTTATACACTTGTTCCTCTTAGTTCAACCGGTATTTTGGGGTCGCAGCGCAGACGATACCAGTTACCTCTCGAAACTTAGCCCAAGCTGCCGAAACACGAGACTTGACATAGCAACCGATGTCGCAGAACGAAGGAAGCACAAATCTCAAGTACTTAAACTGGTCTGTCCGTTTGACCATATGACCGGTGGTGGCCGGGGGCCACAGGTGTGCTATCTACATGCACAAAGTGGCCATAGCCACTTTGTGCGTGTAGATAGCGGGTCCTTTAAGAAGACCGAACTAGCGCTTGAGGACACGATCTGTCTAAAACAGATCCCTGACGATTGCTCTTGGGAGTAACCTGACGGTACAGCAACCCCTTATCAGGCGTAATCAGTGGCAGAAGTCCTTGATTCGGAAGGAGTTCCGGTGTCTGCACCTCTTTATACCGCTTATTTAGCAGCTCGTGGGAATATGAGCGCCATCTCTCCTTCACCACGAGGTCCTTGTATAGCAGGTTGCCATCGGGATTTTTTACACTGCGGCACATGGATATATCCTGCGCCGCTTTGATCCCAGAACATGCCTACTTATAAATAAGCTTCTGCCCCTCAGACGTTTCCAACTTATCGTAGACGTACAATGGCTGTCAGTGGTGCTGTCTGTCTTTGGCTACTGCACTTTTAGTGGCACGTTTGGCGGACCCGTACGCGTCTCGATCTTCAGGAGAGTTAGACGCTTGCCACTTTACCAGCACATGTGTGGATATAAAGTTCTTTAGCTCTGTACCTTTGTGTTAAATTTCATCTAAATTGGTTGACCCGTTTGAGCGTGAAGGAGTTACAAACAAATACACAAACTTTCACACTAAGTTAAGAAGGCAAAGCAGTACACAGATGAAATCCTACACAGATATATATATCTATTTATATCCGAGTTACTCGGCTCATGAACCGAGTACCGAGGCCGAGTACGAGTAGTAAAAAACTGCCGAGTACCCGAGTAACGAGTACTCGGCAGAGTACTCGGCGCACCTCTATTAATAATTAAAGTTTTCAGCTTTTTTTTTTAAATAACCAATGGCGATACTAAGTGCGCCGGGTCAGCAAGTTAATTAAAAAGCTTTTTTAAATGATCAAAGGTGATACTAGTTAATCAAATAAACTAACCTTTATATTCGTCCACAGAATCTCTCGGCAACAAATTATCCAAAGAAACCGACCCGGCTTTATCAGAAGCCGCGACAATTTGCTACCTAGTAGCAATGAGCCCTGAGGCCTTAGTTCAGCGGTGGAATCGAACCCGCAATGGAGACGTCAACTCCCTCGCTACGCTCACTACGCTTGCTTTGTTGGCTAGAAGAGCGGCTCTGAATAGAGGTAGACAGATACAGGTGTGTTTATAATTTTGTATAAGTAAAAGACGTACTCGAGTCCTCACAAGGCATCGTTCCCATAGGGGTGGCAAAGTTCCCAAACTGACCCTTTGAGCGAAAAAGCTGCCAGCCTTCCGGTCGCCAGAAACCTCAGTCAGACGAATTATACTCATAAAGACAGATTGACTGCTAATACCGCGAATTTTTCTACAAAACACAACTTACCATTGCGGGCAGGGGGTAAGGTAATAATCAAGCTTTGTGATTGGTCGGTGCGTTACCTATCTATACCCACTTAAAGCGTGAAATAGTGATGCGGTACCTTCAGTTACTACTACTAAAACGACGTAACATTTTCGTGAGGGGGGTATACTTATGAGCAGTCAATTGGTTCTATTGTCTCTGGTCCACTCCTACTGCCACAAATATGAATATATTCGCCACCTTTCTCGTTTTGAGGGCCTCTGTGCCTGCCGCTGCCACGGTATCGGTGCGGTGTTGTCACCAGCAGCAGTAAAAGCTACTGACGACACCGCACGCACTCCTATACACCCCCGAAACGAACCGAAAGGGAGCTTGGATCCGAGCTATCTCTTCCCTCTCCTAATCTATATTTTTAACCGACTTCAAAAAAAGGAAGAGGTTCTCTCTTCGTCGCGTATGTATATTTTAGGGATGTTCACCGATTACTCGAAGACAGCTTGACCGATTGAGATAATTCTTTGTTTAAATGAAAGGTACGACTTCTGAGATGGTCCCATAAAAATGGTATTGATCTGACGAGGATCTTCGGAGTGATTGCTCCTTGAAAATCCATTATTTTTTATCTAAATATTTCCCTGTACGCACGTAGCCGGGCGGGGCGCTAGAAGGCGTGGTGTCGCAGTATGCGCAGCGCCTCGCCGCGCAGGGCTGTCTGCACAGCGCGCTCACCGCCGTGCAGGGGCTGCAGCAGGACGGGCTACGGGAGAGACTGCAGGGGGCTCTACTCAAACAGGTACGGTCATCATCATCCGAGCGATGTTCCCGGTTGCATCCCTCTCGAGAGCCCGGGGTCCGCTTTCCTACTTTTACGTCTCCACTTCGCACGATCTTCGGCATCCCGCGTAGTGAGGCCATTTGCACGCATATCCGATCTCACAACGTCAAGCCAGCACTTCTTGGGTCTTCCCAATCTGCCGCGGCCGGACGGAGGCGCCATAGCAAGCCATTTGTTACCCACGTAACTGGCCGGTTTTCGTAAAACGTTACCGTACCACCCAAGTACGGTACCCAAGTTAAAACAGCTTGTTGGTTCCGTTAAAATGTTGCAAATGTCATTTGGATTGAAACAAGAAATGTTTCATGTGTCATCCCTCATTTTCCGATTTTGTTAAAGAAGTTAGAACTATAAAACTAGCTCATAGCTATTTTATCTATTTTTATTTAACGTGCCTTAATCCTAAACAACCAGGGACGAATAGCATTCGAAATTTTCACGGCTCGAAGCAGGGACTTGTGTGGTCTAGTTGGAATAGACGTTGGGGTACCGACCCAAAGACACGAGTTCAAGCTCCGCCGCAAGCGAAATTTTTTGAATGCGTATTTTTCCATAATTTTTTTTAGATAGAATGAGGATGCTGAAAAGTGTTCCGAAGAAAAGAGCTACATCGAAGCAAACTGTCCCTTTCTGATAGTATGTCCATGTAAATAGGCAGCCCGTCCTCATTCTAGTTCTATAGTTCTAACTTCTTTGTCAGCAACAGCTTTGAAACTGAAAAGACCAGCAACAATTTTACAAAATCACTCCACTAATCTATTCTATCAAAAGGTTGCTTACTTCTCCAAATTGTTCGAAATGTGGAATAGGTAAAAACGTTAAAATATTGAGATAAAAATTAGTTTCATCAAAATATCACTGTCGATTGCTTCGTTACGACAACATAGTTTTCACATTGTCTTTATGTAATCTTTTAGCAACAACAACCGCAACAGCCACAACAACCGTTGCAGCAACAGCCGCAGCAGCCGTTGCAGCAACAGCCCTACAGCCGGACCGGTCGCCGCTCGCTTGCCCGTAGCGATATAGGAGATCATTATGCTCCACGTAAGTGTATTAAGCTATGAATATTTGATCAGTTGTCCAATATTTATTTGCTAACAGCGTCCCGCCGTTTTACATGCGTAATTATGATCCTGCGGAATTTTCCAAAAATCTCTTTCTACAATTCTTGTCCATCCAAAGGTTGTCTGCAAGGGATCGCTTTTAGCGATAAGTACGTCCATCTACCTTTCTTATAATTAGCTATAAGTTCTTGTTTATGTAATGTGTTTTGTACATTTTTGGTGCAATAAAGTTTTTATCTAACCATCTTTCATTGTGGAAAGTGAATACCTACACACCACAAAGAAAACACTCACCAAATTTCTCGATCCTAGGAATAGCAGCATTGAGCTCTGCGCTGATATATAATTCAATCATTAAGTCATTCAGTCAATCAATCAATCTTGAATTTTATATGTATAGATTAAATTTATATAAAATAAAAGTAATTTAAGTCAATATCTCGATATATTTATTTCCAGCGGCGCCAGGTTACGAACAGCCTTGGTCTTCAAGCTCAGTGCCAGCCCAGAACCAATTCACTCGCTTCCAACAACCTCCGCAACCGACTCCGCTGCAATCCACTCCGCTGCAACCTGCCCAGATGCAACCTGGTCCGCTGCAACCTGGTCCAATGCAACCTGCGCCGATAATGCCGCCGCCTCAAGCTCCGCCCACTCAGCCGGCTAGGCCTAGCAGTGTTGGTCCGTCAGGTGAGAATACATGACAAGTGCTAATATTATAAAGAGGAAAAGTTTGGATGTATGTTTGGTGTTTGTATAAAAATTTGGATATATGTATGTTTGTATGAAAATTTAGATCTATGTATGTATGGATGAAAATTTGGATGTACTTATGTATGTTTGCTTTGATGAAAATTTTGATGTATGTACATACAGTGGTGGTCATATAATTAAGAACGGTGATATAAAGGGAAGATTTTTTCCAACTAAGATGCAAAACTAATTGTATGCATTTGTTTTTATTTCTCTCGGTATCGTAAAACATTTCCATATTACCACTGTATTCATTGATACACATGATTGGCTAAAAATCAATAGGCAAACTTTTTACACTACTTTTAAACAAAGTATTCCTTATTACTGGCTGGTTAATTAAGAACGCTAAGTAGTTTATACCTTTATTCAAATTTAAATAGAGAACACTCAGTCGATTTGTTACTGTTTGTATAATTTTGGCGCCATTACGTGCTGTAAAAGATTAAAGGTGATTGCTTCTTTAGAAAAAACAATGGGAAAAAATAAAAGTTGTGATAAATCTACAAGGGAAGTAATAATAAAACTTCGCCGGAAGAATTGGTCTTATAAAAAGATAGCCGACCATCTGCAATGTTCAAAAACGATGGTTTTCCACGCTGTACAGCATTTTGCTACGTATCAAACTACTTCGAATGTTCCACGTGTACCTAAACAGAGAAAACCAACTCCTCGAGATGACCGAAACATCGTTCGTATGGCAAAACAAAATCCTTTTAAAGGGTCCAATGAGCTTAGAAAAGAATATTTTGGTGAAAACAACCCTTCAGCAATCTCAGCACGCACTATTCGAAGACGTTTAGTAGAAGAAAAATTGCACGGTAGGATAGCAAGAAAGGTACCCATGTTAAAACTTTGCCACAGGCAAGCCCGGCTTGCATTTGCGAGAGAAAGTATGAAAACTGGCCTGTGCAACAGTGGAAAAATGTACTTTTTTCTGACGAGACGAAAATAAACAGAGTATGTTCTGATGGAAAACGATATGTACGACGTCCCCCGAATACAGCATTCGACCCAAAGTACACGAAAGTTACATTAAAGCATGGTGGTGGAAATGTGAAAATTTGGGGTTGCTTTTCTGGACATGGTGCAGGACCTGTAAAGTTGATAGAAGGTAACATGGATCAGTTCCAATACAAAAATATACTGGAAGAAACAATGTTACCATACGCTGAAGACGTTCTACCGGTCATTTGGACATTCCAGCATCACAATGATCCAAAGCACACTGCACGCACCGTAAAGGAATTTCTTACAGCGCAATTAGTTTCTGTCTTAGACTGGCCTGCTAACAGTCCAGATCTAAACCCAATAGAGAATCTGTGGTTTGAAGTAAAGAAAAAGGTTTCAAATACAAAGTGTGGAAATTTAAGAGAGCTGTATGACGTTTTTTTATAAAAATGGAACTCTATTTCTCTTGCGAAATGTCAAAAATTAATAGAGTCAATGCCTCGCCGGTGTAAAGCTGTAATTAAAAGCCGTGGATATGCTATTAACTATTAATTTTAGTTAAATATTTATTAAATTTCTTTAAATGTTTCCTGTGCTACATAATATTGTGATTTTTTAAATCTAACTGTCATACAAAACAATTCCCGAGCAGTTAAATAAATCGTTCTTAATTATTTGTCCAGTTTCAGTACTATTTGAATGTGTTACTTTGATAAAATCAATAAAATGTGCAAAAAATAGTTAGCGATTTCATACTTTATTCTTAAGTCAGGTTGCTCTATTAATGTGACTATTATATAACATAACTAGTTGCTTCTCAGAAGGTACACATCTCTGTGTATGATACGATTTAAATAAAAAACTTCTAGAACTTCAAATCGTTCTTAATTATATGACCACAACTGTATGTTTGGATGAAAATTTACGGTTTACGGTTTAAGAATCTTTATTTCTCATAAGATTACATTAATTATTTACTGAGAAACTATAATTTTATTTAACAATAAGTTAAAATTTAGATGTGTAAGTATATACTTACACATCTAAATTTTACAACCAAACTTTCATCCAAACATATAAATGTTTGGACGAAAGTTTGGTTGTAAGTATGTATGTTTAGATGTATGATATTTGGATAAATGTTTGCTTAAATGAAAATTTAGATGTGTGTATGTTTGGAAGCAAATTTAGAAGTATGTACTGTTTGGATGAACATATTTTATGAAATATACTTACACATCTAAATTTTACAACCAAACTTTCATCCAAACATATAAATGTTTGGACGAAAGTTTGGTTGTAAGTATGTATGTTTAGATGTATGATATTTGGATAAATGTTTGCTTAAATGAAAATTTAGATGTGTGTATGTTTGGAAGCAAATTTAGAAGTATGTACTGTTTGGATGAACATATTTTATGAAATATTCTTAAACTGGTAATAAAATTATATCACTAACACTAACACTTTTTCCCCCCTAGGTGGTCTGACCTCCAGATCCAAATACAAAGTGGACCCCTCAGTCCAAGCCGCCCCCTCCTACAACCAATACGGCTACAACAACCCCGTAACATCCCAACCACAAAGCTACGGTTACAACAGCCCTCTACCGGACCAATATGGCAACTCTAGCATCCCAACCAATGCCTTCGCACCTATAAATACATACTCGACCAATCCTGGGCTAAATGCTGGCAACACAGTAAATCCCGGACCTGCAAATCCTGGATTAAATACGGCTGTAAATGGGAATTATTATAACCAAGAACCGCCTGCTCTAAGTAAACCGGTGGCGCCTGGTTGGAATGACCCGCCGATGCAATCTTCAAAGTCTAAGGTGAGTCGGTTATAGATTATTCATTTTTAAATTGAACCTTATAGTCATAGGAATAAAGTTGTCGACATAGAGCGAAGGTTATGCCTTGTTTTGATCTGTCATGATTTGTAGACCTACTGCGCAAGTAAAAGCCGACTTAGGCATTTTGCTGAGTTAGCAAAATGCCTAAGCGGTGTAATTTCTCGAGCGGTGATTCTACAGGGTGTTTCGACGAGGGAAAAAAGCCGAAAGGGGGTTGTTCTAAAGGTCTAGGCGAACAACTTTTATTCTACGACTTTTGGAAATTCGAACTTTTTTTTCGAAAATTTTAAAGTTGTATCACTAAAAAAAAACAGCTGTTTTTGTAAAAAAAGGCAATTAATGTTTAGATTGTAACAGTAGTGGTCCAAACTAAATAAAAGGGCACCTTAAGGCCAATGACCTCAAACTCTAAAAACAGCTGATTTTCATGCAAACCTTAAACTCAAAATTTTCGAAAACAACTTCGAATTTCCAAACTTGTAGAACAAAAGTTGTTCGCCTAGACCTCTAGAACAACCCCCTTTCGGTTTAATACACCCTCCTCGAAGCACCGTGTATAATCACTGCTCGAGAAATTACATATCTACTGCCCAATCTAAATTATAATAAGAACGCCTTGTTCTAATGAAACTGACATAAAAAGAGATTAATCCGGAAGCTATATTTTTCGCACTTACTCAAAATGACATAAATACATCTCCCTCTTGCTTCAAAGGCAAGGTAATACGTATGCAATTTTCACTTTTTGTAGCCCTGAAAAAATTAAGAAGCCGTATTCAAAACGACTTGTTTCATTACATTATCACTTCTAACGCCTTTAAGTTTATTAAAACTGTCAAATAAAATCAAACCTATTTGGGGCAATATTTCACAAATGAAATAAAAATATATTTAGGGGTCGGCAATAAATAAAAATGTAACAAAAGTACATAATAACTGGTTCAGTACATAGGTGCGGATATGTCTGCGACTCACGCCGGCACACGCCGCTGGGGCCACATTATTGACCATAGGCGTGGCATAGAGGTACTATCATGCCTCACTTATTTTAACAAAGTTGGCAGGCCTATTTGCCGAATGCATTAGTGAAAATTATTCTCAGTGTACGTTAAGCGTAAATGCCTTAATAAAAAATGTCCAGTTCGCAAAATGTCTACTTATTTTTTTTAGGGTTCAACAACGTTCCGTCATGAAAAAATCAACAATTTTCGATGAGCCCGACAGGGATTTTGAGTTTAGCGGCTATAGGGCTCTTAATATCAAAAAAAGTATGGCAACACATATAAGTCTGTTTTGGTTTCGAAAGTCTTCGAACAGTCTCTAAAAGGGGGGTTATTTTAAAACATTAATAATTACATTATATTTAACCAATTAATTATATTTTGTCCAATTTTTAATTTTATAAATATTTTAAGTTGAATCTTCAATTCAAGTTTGCGGTATTCAGTTGATGCTATTTACCCTGTAACACGGCTATCTACTAATTATGCAACTTTGTTTGTGGTACTTATTCTACAAAAAAAAAACAAAGGAACAATTTGACATTTTGCTCTGTGGACATTTTGTAAAGTTAACCTTCAGCTCAGAATAAACATTTCAATATTGTTTGAGCTTGACTGAAAATAATGCATTAGCCGGTAGGCCTGCTTTTGCGTTTGATCGCATGCGATCTGTCTTTTTTTTTGCGTTTCCATGCCATTAAAAAGCAAAAGATATCGAATACTGATATCTAGATCTAGACACATAAACATCATTATAAATAAACGGAAACATTTGAAAAAACCTGCCCATACTTTGTATAATGTATGCAATTCGAAATTCTAACAAAACGGTGCAGCCACTAAGGAAGACGGGTCGGATCTGGTTCCACTGCCGTGTTCCTTCTTCTAGATGAGCTTGCTACATCTTAGATTCTAAATAAGCGTGCCACACCATATGAGCACTTACCATCAGGTGCGATAATGGTCAATCGCTCATCTATCGTTTATATAAAGAAATCCCTGAACATAAAGTAACGTAAAGTAAAGTAAGTTTTTTCTCTTTAGTTAGTCAACAACACAATTCATAAGACACTTCCCTTTGCGTTTTATAATAGTTTGTTTTATTGTAACTTAATCTTTGTGGTTTTAGCGTTCAATTTATAATGGTTTTACAGTGAGTGGTTTTCTAACTAATTGCCTACGTATTTAGATAAAAGAAATGATTTTGTTGCTCCAATACCTTTTCGCTAGTTTGGTCGTTTTCTTGCCGCAGTTTTAGTAGATTAGATACCCAGCTCACTTCTAGAGGAAATTAGAAATTATCTATTTAAAATGCTATTTTTTTAGAAATACCTTCCTAAATAGTAAATGGAGAGAACGTAAGCTGGTAATATAGTCTATTTTGAAGGCATAGGCATAGTTCGAGCACGCTTTTAGGACTCTTACCCTCGTATTTATAGTCAATTCTAAGTAATTACTTGTCTAAGTAATATGTCTGTCACTTTTTCGTTGACGTTAAAAATCACTAATATGAGCGAGACAGGGCATTACTTAGCCAAAGTAATCACTCAGATTCGTCTATAAATACGGGGGTTTGCGGATCTTACATCTGTATCAAATCTGAGTAGTTACTTGTCTAAGTAATGTGTCTTATATTGCTAAGGTTTGATTCGACCAAACTAGAATAAGCAATGAATAACAATTGATTGAACAGCTCGAAAGTATATCAAACAGTAAGCGATTTATGCGTAGAATAGCTATTTGTTGCTTATTCCAGTTTCGTCGAATCGAGTCTAACACTCGTATCGTTAGTCAATTCTAAGTAATTACTTGTCCAAGTAATATGTCTGTCACATTTTCGTTGACGGTAATAATCACTAATAAGAGCGAGGCAGAGCATTCCTTAGCCAAAGTAATCACTTAGATTCGTCTATACAAAGTTAGACAAAGTTATTTAGAAATTAAAGACATTTTTCGGTTTTAATCGCGTAGTGTTCAATCCTGCAGAAAGCACCTGGAAAGGTCTCGAAACGTTGAGCGTTGAAACAATGCTAAAATTAATAAACACCACGCGATTAAAATCGCGAAAGCAGAAGAACAATCTAAAGTTATTTAGCTAAAGTATTACTTAATCTTGTCTTTAAATACATCCGTCTGTGAATAAAGTCACTGCCCGCGTAGATATTCCCTACAACCTCGAAGCCTAGAATGTATAGGTTTCTTCTAGGCAAGCATGTTACATCGTCGGCCTCGTCGTCCCTTGCTATCAGGCCTTTCAGAACGTTCTGTCCGTTTCCCAAAACACCCGTGCCCAAAACATCCGTTCCAAAATAACAGTTTCTTAGAATGAACGTAGGCCAAAATAACAGTTTCCCATCACATCAGTATGTCAAAACACCCGGTTCTCATTGCATCCGTATGCCAAAAGAACAGTCTCTCATGACACCCGTATTCCCAAAACACTCGGTTCTCATTGCATCCGTATGCCAAAATAACAGTCTCTCATGACACCCGTATTCCCAAAAGACTCGGTTCTCATCACATCAATACTGATGTGTGTGTGTCAATACTGATGGGTTTCTATCATACGTCAAAACACCCTAGAAACCCATATAAATGTTCTGCTATATTTAACACTGAATATTAAGACAGAAGGATAATTTTCTAATGTAAATTAAAAACCATATTGTAACCAAGAAATTTACTTTGCAGTATAGTATGCAGTGCAGTGCTTAAAACATAACTCTCAGTGTAAAAAAAAAACTAATAGTTCTCGATGATAACTTCAGGTATATCTTAATCATATTCATATGTTATTACATTAGTTACTTAAGGGCCCTATTCTGAAAAACTGAAAATCCATGTCGGGAGCATCGAAAATTGTTGATTATTTCATGACGGAATGTCGTAGAACTTTTTTTTGTGTACAGATTGTAGGCGACATTGTTTCCGATATTTTAGTGCAGTTTCCATACAAATATATCGAAACGTATTGAAGCCTATCGACATTTTAGCCAAATCAGACATTTTTTGTCTAAAATTTGGATAGGTTTTGCACCAATAGGAGGTTCTTGTCTTAAAACTACACCAAAATGTAGGAAACAATGTCACCTACAATTTGTGCACAAAAAAAAGTTCTACGACATTCCGTCATGAAATAATCAACAATTTTCGATGAGCCTGACAGGGATTTTCAGTTTCAAGGTCGTTGGCGTATATACTCCTCTTAATATAAAATTTTTATCAATACCTAATAGTTGGCATCATCAGAGTGTTAAATTATAAAATTTATCGGGAAACGGATAACTTATTTAGGAAAAATTGGTGTTGGGTACGGATGTTTTGGGAAGCGGATATCATGACAAACGTATCTTTTGGGAGAAGCACATTTTGGGAAATGGATTATTTAGGAAAAGGTGGTGATGAGAACGGTCATTTCGGGATTAGATATTTTTGGGAAACGGATATCAAGAAAAACGTATCTTTTGGGTGAAACACATTTTGGGAAACACTTATAACGGGAAACGGATTAATTGGGCAAAGATGGTGACGGGAACGGATGTTTTGGGAACGGGTGTTTTGGGAAACGGACAGAACGTTCCGAAAGGCTATCAGGTGAGGTGAGGTCAAATACTAGGCTAGCATTATGTTAAATAACACGACTTGTACTTTTTTTTTTCATTTTCCCGGGTCATTTTGTTATTTTTAAATTCTCTTACCACGACGTTTTGACATATTACTCGTACAATAGCTAAACATTATTTCTTAGTGTTTACCACACTTAGGAAATACTGCTTTTCTTGAAAAATTGCTTTTAAAACACATACCAAACATCTAAACATTTGATTGTTTAGATGTTTGGTATGGAACAACGCCACCGTGCGAAGAGAACTTAAGGTTTTCTTCTCGCGACCTTGCAATAAAGTCTAAACGTTGAAGCAAGACCCGGAAGAATGAAAATACGTCTCTTAACACCCAAAGGCCAATTTCTTACTAAGAATTAAAGTTTAATTTATCTTATCTAAATCTACTACAGCCCAAACAAGAAGTATCAGCCCCGGCTCCAATAACGCACCCATTATTCGGAGTAGAACCACAACACGTTCCTCTGAACCCGACCCCGGGACAGCAATATGCAGGCCAGCAATATCCAGGCCAGCAATATGCTGGCCAACAGTATGCAGGCCAACAGTATGCGGGCCAACAATATGCGGGGCAGCAACAGTATACGGGACAGTACGATCAGTACCAGAATAATATGATATCAGGACAACAGCAGGTATGTTGTATAATAATATAAATAAGTTTCCCTTTTTCCTCTTTTTCTGGTTTTACGCCGCTTTAAAATAAAATAAAAGCACAAAGTACAAGAATTTCTTAGGTTAATCGAGGTAAGGAAGTATCCCTTGTTTTAAACCGACTTAAAAAGGACGACGTTCTCAATTCGTCGCGTATACTTATATCGTTTTTGAATGTACTGGTATTGCTCCTATACAACACACACACACACGTTGTGGTATACACGGTGTGTATACCTATAATTAGTAAGCACATTTGTCCATCTTTCAAAAAATGTGTTTTTCTGTATTAGCTATAGCGTACTTTACTGTTGGTGTACCTAATAAATAAATATACAATAAATTCAAAAGCTTAGTCTTGTTTGTGTTTCAATCTCGCAAAAATAAATAACAATGAAATCGTATTCGTCAGCGGCAAACTCTTGGATAAACTTTGCTTTTGACTAAGGGTCCGTTCACACAGACCGGCTCGGAGAGGAGAGACGATTTTTTATCACGTTTAAAACTGAGTTTTCCGTAATTGTAATAATGTTTATACCATTCCCACTCTTAAAAGCTTATTTTATTCACGCTAAACAGTGAATAAAAACGACTTTTACTCACGCTGTTTGAATTTTGAATTTAGAACACAATTTACTCGTCGTCCATATAACTAAATGCATATACAACCTCCTTGCGTGAAAAAAAAGTTGATACAAACTCCTTGCGCTAAGAATACTCGACATATAATGAATCACTCCCTACGGTCGTGATTCAGTCGTTAGAATCCTTCACTTGCTCGTGATTCATCTACGGCCCTCGCACTAAATCCGTCTTTTATTCACTAGTTGCATAATATACTATTATTTTTACATGTCGCTTCTTTCAAGGTTTGCTCTCAAGCAATCTCAATAATAAAAGAAGTGTCATGTTACATAAACCTTATTACAATAATTCAAAACTCTGTTTAAAACGTGATAAAAAATCTGTTCTCCTCTCCGAGCCGGTCGGTGTGAACGGACCCTAATCGTGAAAGAGGCCCTAAGTGTAATAATTGTATCATTACCCAAGCAGGTAGAACAAGCTGCCGTGGCAGAGCCTGCCGCGCCGGTACCGAAGCCGCCTCTCCCCGAACAGTACGTGGCGATGCAAAACGTATTCGATAGGATCAGAACTGAATGCAGCGAACGGGCCAATAACCCGGTAAGTTTACGAGATAATGAACTGGCCATGTCCAAAATTTAAGCAAAGCGGTCTCAATTATTACTACTATGTTTTTATTTTATTTAACAGCAAATGAAGAGGAAACTAGAAGACGTGACGAAGAGACTAGAAACGTTATACGACTTGTTGCGCGAATATAAGGTTAGTGCCTGAAGATTCTTAGTACGCAAGGCGGGGTATGGCATGCTTGCGTGTCTCCTCTTTATTGAATTCTAGTCCAGATTCTCAAATGACAATATCCTATCTAGATTTTATTATTATAAACACAGGACGTTTTGATACGATAAGCAGTTGTTGTTAGTTACTTTTTAGAGCAATGAGCATGCCAAATTACATCTCAGTCTACCCGTGAGCAAGAGGTCTGGAAAGAAATCTAAACGTAGATAAAATGCTTAAAATACGAGTAAAAGCTATTCGATTAACACCGAAAAAATGAGTTTATTTTCAATCCAACATCGCGAAAATAGCAGAAAAACCTATATTATATCCGTTGCTCAATACACACAAATTAGTAGCTTTCAATGGGGCTAGAAGGCGCTGCAGAATTTATTTATTAATTCTTAGGTTTTTCTAAGATGTTGGATATAAATTAAACTCACTTTTAGGTTTTAGTCGCGTGGTGTTTATTACTTTTAGCATTGTTTCAAAGATCAACGTTTGCAGACCTTTACATGACATTCGGCAGAAAACACGCGACTAAAACCGAAAAATAAGTTTAATGTTTATTAATTCGTTCCCCAGTTATCAGAGAACGCGACCCAATCGCTCCAGAGCTGCGTGCAGTACTGCCAAGCCCACGACTACGGCTCGGCGCTGGCCGCGCTCACGGCGCTCGCCACCGGCTCCGACTTCGCCGCCGCCGCCAGCTTCCTCCCCGGCCTCAAGATGCTGGTCCAACTCGCGCACCAGCTGCAAGTCTACATCAGCTAGAGTAAGCTTTACTTGTACCTGCAGGCCTATTCTGAGACCTTCGGCCCGGAACTGATGGGCGGATCCCACTATTTCCATTATATATTTCCACTAGCTGTGCCCCGTGGTCTTACTCGCGTTAATCCCGATCCTGGGGGAATTTTCAAAAATCCTTTCTTACCGGATGTCTACATTACATAAAGAACACACTCCAAATTGTGCGTTGATCAGTCATTCAGTCAGTCAGAACAAAGCATTTTATAGATATAGATTGATCGAAATACTGGGATAGATTCTCCCACTATTTCCATTGGAACAAAAAATAAGAAAAAGGTTTTACTACCGTTTATTTTCAAGTAATTTTATGAATGAGTAAATTATCAAGCCCTCATAAAGTTAAAAGTGGAAACAGATTCTCAAATAACACAAGTGCGTTTTTTTGTCGCTATAGAAATAATGGGATATAATTTTTAAATAAGTTAGTTCCACTATTTCCATTTTGTATTTCCATAGAAATAGCAGGATCCAACCGAATTGATGATCGACTTTACCCGTCTCTGTCTTATTGAATCGCGTTTAGTGAGACGGACGTATCCATCCGATGTCCAACTTGACTGACTACTACTGATGGACAGCGAATCAACTTTTAATAATGCGTGCTGCTGTTTACTACTGATGGACAACGACACGCATTTTTAAACGTAGCCGATTGCCACCATTTTGTGGATGGCAGCACGGATTTTGATGCAATGTGGAAATTGCATTGCATTTGATGCAATGGTCATCAATTTCAAATATAACCTTTCCGATATCGGTTTCGAGCCGAAAGGCCATGAATACGCCTGCTACGTTAAGTTGTGTAGATAATATTGTTTTGTTCATTTGTTTGAAGTGAGATTGAGAAACTTTTTATGAATCGTGCGAGATTTGACGTGACTTATGCGAGGGATTTCTGTAAAAATTTAAGGCACGTTAAATACTTTCTTTTAAAAAGTTTAAAGACTTATAAATGACGGCACAATCAAATGCTTGAGATTTGTAATGTCATCTATGTTTTATAAGAAAGTGTTTATTAGCTGTTTCAAAATCTTCTGAAGCCAAACATTACCATGCCTCATGCTTGAGATATTAGTCGTTGATCTTGCGAGACTTACTATACTAATAGAAATTCATTTATTAGTGATTTATCAAATCTCGCGCATATAGAACTGAAATAACTACAATCTCCTTGAAAGTTACTCAAATTTAATAGAAAAAAACACTAAAACTCAAAGGAGGTTTTATCAGGACTCATACAAGACTTAGTGAGACTCATACAAGACTTAGTCAGACTTATACAAAACTTAAACTTATTGAGAGGCATTCAAAACTTACTGAGTATTCATTTAACATTTTTTAAAGCTAATAAAAATAAAACGATTTTACAATTTTACGATAAAACTCGATTAAAGTTGTTATTTTTTTTGGTTTATTATTACTAAGACTAATTGAGAGGCATTCAAAATTTACCGTAAAATCGATTTAATTATTTAACATTTTGAGTAAAGTTATTTATTTTAATCAATCAACACCGAATAGATATAGAATAGATATTTGCCAGCATTTACTGATTACTGAAAATTAAGTCACGTATTATTTAATCGCTTTCTTTTTAGGGTTCCGTACTTAAATAAAAGGTAACAAAAAGAACCCTAATGAGAACACTCAATTGTCCATCTGTCTTTATGTTACAATGAATGCACAAACAAAATAATGTATAGTTATTATCCTCAAAACTATGGTATTTTAGAGCGACTGACTAAATAGCCATTTTGCTTCCTAAAATGTATTGTAAAGAACTAGAAAATAGTGCCTGTACTTTTTATTAAAATAAAGTTTAACGCATGAAAATGTATTTTAAACTATTGTGTTAGTGTGCGTATCTGCCGTTGGCAGGACTCACACTCACAAACGCGTTTATCTGTACAAGTCACTACTCTACAAGCAAATCCCAAAGGTCATTATATGAAACAGGATACCTGTACGTACGTTTATACAGTGTTTTTGGAATGGTTCTAGACATCTAGGTGAACAATTTTTATTCGACAACTTTTCTAAATTTGATCTACTTTTCGAAAAAGAGGATGCCCATTCATGGGCCCAGTTTTGGCGCCGTGTCAGAACGTTATGTAGTTGTAAAAATATATTTTAATTTTTAATTTATGCGATTTGTAGCTTTTTTTTTCCACCATAGAATCCTAAATGGTACTAATTAAACGTTTAACTGAACTACCGCCTCCGCCATTGCGTCTTTCATATTGCACCAAAACGACAAAATAATCTATAAAGGAGTTTCTATTACGATAAACTCGAAAGTTCGCGTGCTTACCCGACCTCTTTGGTTCGATTTCAGCAATATAAATAGTTAGATTTCTCATTAACCAGGGTGAATAAAAACTAAAAGTTTTCACAGGATAAAACTACAATTATGTGCCTATCGAATAGTGCTAAAACCGTTCAGACACGTATCTATTTTTGGGCATTTTCTATATGGGCCTGGAGCCCCTGGGAAAATGAACAATTTCCTTTTCGACTGTGTAGTTTACCTGATAATCAGTTGTTTCTTAGACCAGAGTTAGAAGCCATTAATCTTAAGTTAAACTTATATTTAGTTTGAACTTCTACTATTCAAATAGTAATTGCCTTTATTTTCAAAACAACTTTTTTTCAGTCAAACTGAACCTTAGAATTTTCTAAAAGCCGTAGAACAAAAGTTGTTTGCCTAGACGTCTAAAACTACCTCATTTCGGCCTATATTGCTGTCCTCGAAAGACACTGTATTAAACGTGCTAGGTAATAAAATGCAACACATGAATGCTGTCAAAATATTAGTGTGTGCGAGACTAAACTTAATAAATAGTTATAAAAATGATGTTGATTAATGACATATACCTACTTACCTATCTATTTAACAATGTATTATAGAGTTATATTAATATAAATTATATTGAATAAAATGAAATATATTTTAAATAGAAATTGTTTCTTTTATCCCGAGAAATTTCACTTGCGCGATTTTGGACCTACTCACGTCATTTATATTTGATTGTACGACAAGAAGCGTCGAAGCGGCAACTACTAGATAAACTGGTACGACGAAGACACTGAAATGAAACTATACAAGTACGCTGGAATTGGTATACCATACAAAATGACATTAGATCTTTGTGCCGATTTGATTAGCGCCATGTTGCGCTGTTGTCGCACTTTTTCTGGCCGTCCGTGGAAATAATAGTTCCGTGGACTTTCGATAGAAAATGCGCGCAACATGGCGGAGATCAAATAGGCACAAAATTCAGTGCGCTATGACCTGTCCAGCGACTTGTACCATGGAGGTCAGTGGACGAAGACGATCGGAACTCTTTCTGCCTTTTTCCTAACTTCACTTGTGTGTGACTAACAAGTTACAAGAAATTACGTGCTACATCTTAGATTAAATCATTACTCACTACCTATAAAGTAAAACGCTCACCTAAAAAACCGGCATATGGTGAATAAGGTACAAGCCATGCCCGAAACCTCCCATCAAAATACTGCTCTTTTAGCACCTACTCTAGAGATCACCAACAATTTCCACTTTTTGTGTAGTTGTAGTGGTGTGTTTTACCTAGTTTTCAGGTCGCCCTAAGGCCTCCTAACGACTGCTATCAGAGATGACAATCGGGACCACCTACTAACTAACTACTATATCTTAAGTCGCAACCAGACATCGCGAGGTAAGCGTTGCGAATGGTTTGTCCCACATGCCTCAACCTGAGGCATGTGTAATTACATTTATGCATTCGTCCCACACGACACATGATCAAGCTGAGCACGCAAACAACCACGCTCAGGGTTTGTCAGTAGAACAATAGAAAAACATCCGTCCGTTTACACGGAGAGCACGGCTCGCACTGATGCGGCGTTCGCAACGGTCGTATAGCTGGGTATCCATTTGAGGCAGCCTCGGGCCGAGCGGCTATCTCTACCCGAGGCAGATCTAGCGGAGATCGTGCCGCGAGTCGAGGATTGCCGCGACTTGAACCTAACGAGGCGGCTGCGCAGCGAGCCAATTCGTGTCGGTATATGGCCATGCTCAAAGACGCCTCAGTATGAGCCGTGCGTTGAGTGGAGACGCTTGGACGTGTGGTCGGTATTGTGGCTCGGGTTGAGGCTTGCCGCTCGATACGATATTATGTGAGCTCAAGTGGAGACGCATGTACTTTCCGCAGCCCGCGGCACGCTCAGGATGAGGCAGCTCGCTGCGCAAGTGGATACCCAGCTTATGACGCGAGCCCGAGGCATGCGAGCCGAACTATTCGCAACGCTTGTTTCGTGATGTCTGGTTGCGGCTTTACGGACGCGAGCTATTTATTGCTTGCGTCCGTAAAGCCACTGACCAAAATAACCTCGGGCTTGCCTCGGGTATTGCCTGCTTGCACATACCCGAGGCAAGTGGGTTTCGGGAGTGAGAACTAAGGGTCTCCTCCTTTGGATCAGGGTACCGCGGGGTTGGGCTAGCCCGGCAGCCAGAACGGCCACATCTATCGGTGGCTTAGTAAGGAGATGTCGCCCAACTTGGGTTTGGCCTCGCGGGGGTTTGTGGTTTTCAGCCGCAGAGGACGGCACGTTTGTCAACTCTGGTATGCTTGTCACCGGGGGTCGTCCTCATACGCGGCGAGCGCTTTGCACGTCGTTTCGACGAGTGCGCGAGGCTCAGGAGTAGCCTTAGTGGTGCCTCTCGGGGTGCCGCATCTCCGGCTGCGCTGTGCCAGAAAGCGTAGGTCTCTACGCTAGGGAAGACCGGTCCTTACCAGGATTTATAGGCTCTTGGTAGGCATGTGGATTCATGCCGGGAAGTGAGCGTGCCTTTAACAGCTCCGGTACCACACATGGAAATGTGGTAGGTGGCCTCTCCGCCGGCCCCAGCGAGGTTGTCGTTAGCTCCTCTTTCGAGGAACGAGTGGTGAGCGGCTTCATTGCTCCGGTACCAGTCTGGACAATCTGGTAGTGCCGTTTTGGGTACGGGGAAGCTCTCCCTTATCAGAGAACCGAAACTAGCGTTTTGGGGACACGATCTGTCTATAACTGATCCCGCACGGTTGCCCTCCGGGGTGGCCGGACGGAACAGCGGACCCATCTCTTCATACCCTAGCTGGTTATAGCTTGGGACGCTATAACATATATGCGTAGAAGTCATGGAACATGCTGACCAAAATAACATAACCCTCCTTCGGCGGTCGGGTAAAAATACTTCCCCTGACTATGAAAGACTTGTTTTTGCAGCCTTCATTTAGTACGTAACTAGGTTGTAGTAATAGTGCTTTTATCACTCAGAAACGATTACCGTGGAACTGTAAAATGTTTAAAAGTAATATCGGTCGAAAATACACCAAGCCAAATCTAGTGTTTCACTGTTTATTGATAGAGCTAGACTACAATGTAACGCATGTAACATTTATTTCCTCGTGGTGTTAGCCAACACTAACACCGTATCTACAGGCGAATTTGAATGATTACTTTGGCTAAGCAATTTCCTGTCTTGCTCTTATTAGTGACTAGCTGCGCCCCGCGGTTTCACACGCGTGAGTCCCGATCCCGCGGAAATATCGGGATAAAAAGTTGCCTGTGGTTATTCTAGGTCTTTAGCTATTTATTTTCCAAGTTTCATCGCAATCGGTTCAGTAGTTTTTGCGTGAAGGAGTAGCAAAGTCACATACAGACATACAAACTTTCGCGTTTATAATATTAGTAGAAAGTAGGAACTAAGTACGATAGGATTAGTAAGAAATAGGATTTTTAACGTCAACGAAAACGTGACAGAGACATCACTTGGACAAGTAATTACTTAGAATTTTCTATAAATACGGGTGTAAGAAATATTGTTATTGAAAAGATGTGCCATAAAACTCGTAGAGGTACTTTCAAAAACATTTACCTACTTGTCGGCATTCGAAGGCGAGATTAGGGTGTAAAAGCACCGACATGTATTTCCTAGTGGTGTAAGCCAACACTAGGAAATATCGTATTATAAACAAATGCTTCCAAAAACACGTACCTACCGGCGAAACAGCGGCTACAAGTTATCCGAACCACCAGACCACTTCGCTACAAGTACATTTTTACTCTAAAATTGTAGGTATCTGTAAAGTGGGTAGGTAAACGCAGTATATTTTTGTAAGGGAAGTTCTGGAGCAATTATTGAAATGGCAGCGCAATCTTGCATCGTTGCGGTTGATGGCTGCAGCGGGGACTTGAGTGCTGCCTCACTTAGAGGTAATGCCGCGTACGCTTTTACAATCAAAACATTATTGTGAAAACCTGCCCACTGTAGGTATATATTTAGGTAAGAGCGGTGTTGGTCTAGTGGTAGATACCGCGACTTTCATTCTGTAGGTAGTTCGTTGTGTTAAATCCTGGCCAATCGCGCACCAATGTTTTTTTCTTTAAGATAAATTAACATCGCTCTTACGGTGAAGGAAAACATCGTGAGGAAACCTACGGCCGCGGCAGCGGTCGCCAAAGCGCCTAATACTACAAACAAAAAAGCTTATTACTCTATTACTCGCTACGACAAATTACTTCTAACAACTTGTAACCTACAAGGTCAAACTAAAAACCAATCACAGTAGAGTTGGTCTGTAAACCAAAATTAAGCCAATCAGATTGAAGGAGCACCAATGTTACTAGAGCAATGAGTTTTTTTTTGCAAAACATCTAACTTATTTCAGTAAGAGTAATTTTGAGTAATATCATAGCCAATGTCTAATTTTATTATTCGATTTGTTGCAAAAAAGAGCTAGGATTTTCGCTAAAAACCTGTGTATCTAATTATCCTACGACATCTATAAGTTTACCTAAATGTTAACAGTTATGTACCTACAGTATACTTACTGTTTTTAATACATTACCTACCTTAAGTTATGTAAGTATTAAACTAACCAGTGAGTTATAGGCAATTTCATCATTTTATAGCGAGGGAAATGGCGTGAGTTTGGTTTATGGCGGAGAAATAATTCTGTTATGAACAGAATGAAGTTAACACCGAAAACGGTTACTTAATGTAAATGTAGAGCTGCTGTTTATTTATATTTTATGGTCGAGTAATTAATGCTTTCTTTTTTTTAATTACAATTTAGGATGCTATGATCTACCATGATTATAATATGCCTATACTACGTGTTTGTTTACCTAGGTGTTTTAGGTATTCATTATATAGTTCTTGTCTACGAGACGGAAGCCTTCTGCCAGTAAATAGTTCAAACTTATAATACTTACCTACCTTACTTACCTAAATATCGAATTTTGATCCATCTTTTTTAAAGATGAAAATTTGTGAATAATTTCCCGAACAGTTTGACTTGGGAACTGGTGAAGCTCGTCCGCCAAAGACGAGTTTGAAATAGACCACTATCAGGCGAACTTTCTCTTTCTATTCTCTATTTTAGAGAAATCCGGATTAGGTACCGCATAGTAAGTACCATTTCACTTAGAAGAAACCTCTGGATGAGCCCCACCACTATTCGAAAAAGAAGAAGTTCACGTAGAAGAAACGTTAGACGGTCTATTTCCTAAAACCATGTCCAATTAGGCCAGGATTAAAGAGTTTTTAAAGGAAATATATCTACCTACCTATCATACAAATCGTTGACCTATTAAATCATCTAATCTGATCTGCACCACGATGTGGCTCGAACAATTTATCATCGGCTCCACGAGATCACGTCATCCGACGATAAAGCCGCTCGCACACTGCTCTCGTATTATTTTTAATCCGGAACACAATGCCTTGCGAAGCGAGCACGGGCGCGGCATGCACACGGGCTAATCCGAGGAGGTCGGGTTTGTTTTCGTTATTAGGTTACGGTATTTTTTAAATTATTGATTAAACGTTACAAACAGAACTTACGCAGCAGCATTTACGTTACGTTTTTAAATCCCCGGGTCGAAGTTGTTCTCAGTTAACTGTGGTTGTATCATCAAACGTATGTATAAATCATCTCATCCATATCTATAATAATCCATCTTTAAACTTTAACGCTTTTTAGGTTTCCGCACCCAAAGGGTAAAAACGGGATCCTGTTAATGAGACTCCGCTTTCTGTCTGTCTGTCCGTCTTTCACTAGGTTGTATCTGATGAACTGTGATAGCTAGACAGTTGAATTTTTTACAGAAAATGTATTTTCTGTAGCCTTCATAACAACAAATACTAAAATCAAAACAGTATTTAAGAGGAGGATCCCATACAACAAACGTGTTTTTTTCTTCTTAATAATGGCACGGAACCCTTCCTGCGTGAGACTCGCACTTTTTCGGTTTAATTATTTTCTAAATACATTTAATTTAAAGACAATGAAAACGCACACTTGTTTTACTTACATTCACCTGAACTATCGTTCCCACAATGCATGTCTTATTCATTTCTACTCCACCAACTACATCGCTCTGAATGTCGTCATCTATATGGAAACTAGCTGCATTCTGCGAGATAGGTGCTACACGTCTAAGTACTTACTACTAGCAGTAGATAGGTTTCCCATTTTCTTCTTATTGCTACGATATTCAGATTGTAGTACCTACATGCTACATCTCTCACATAACCAACCTACCTCCCTACCTACACATAAAATAAATAATAATAAATAATAAATCACGTCATACAATAAAGACGTAGTACCATCACGCGCTTTTCAATTTAATCCTCTACTAGGTCTACCATAAGATGATGTATATTTCTGTTGCCGCTATAACAATAAAAATACTAAAAACAAAATAAAACTTTTTTAGCAATAACGGTACGGTCTAAATCTGAAGAAATATCGAAATAAATACTGTTTTTTTTTAAATCTGAAAGTCTGCGTACACTGGAACTTTTTGATTCATTTAAGAGGATAGTCTCCATTCTCTTTCTCCATACAAACATAGTTTAAATTTTCCTCCCTGGATAAAGACATTAGAGCAAATATGTTTATGCCATAAAACCTATATCTGTCATGACAACGCATCTACCTTTTTTTTCTAATTAAAATAATAATAAAAAATAAAAAGGTAGATGCATAGTCATGACAGATATAAGTTTTATGGCATACTTAAACATATTTGCTCTAATGTCTTTATCCAGGAAGGAAAATGTAAACTACGTTTGTATGGAGAAAGAGAATGGAGACTATGCTCTTAATGCTTATTAAAACTAGACATTGTTTTTTTGGTAAGGAAAAAAACTATAATAGTAAGAGCAACGCGATTGGAGTCTAAAACTGAGTTTAATTTCAGACTAGATTGTGAAAATGTATTTATTGTAAATACCTAGTCAGCCATTGAAAATCTCTCAGTTTTCCATTTAACCAGAAAATGTTTGTCCCAAATGGCAAATTAAAAAAGGCAATCAAAATTCGCGAATGAGTCGTGGTTTGATTTAGTGATACCATCACGTTCACGCCGCAAACGTATGTGGGTACTGTCAGGGAATAAACAACGTCAAGTTATTTTTAATGAAATAACTTTATCCTGCGGTTTAACCTGAATATGACGAGAAGCTCTATTTCAATTGCCCGAAATGGCACGAGCGATTCAAAAATAAGGCTCCTGATCACGTCGGAATTTTTCAAAAATGTTTTTTATCGGAGGCCTATATCACACAAAGAACATACTCTCCAAATTTCAGCTCTCTACTACCAGCGGTTTAGGCTGTGCGTTGATCAGTCAGCCAGGACAAAGCACTTTATAGATTTAAAAGATGTCTAAAAGATGAAGTAATAGTCTTGAGCGATATAAGCAGCGGCTGCGTGTGAAGATGAAGATGCTGCGCTGGATGTGTGGAGTGACGCGGTCAGTTTATTGCGTTGCAATTTTGCAATGCAATAAATCTTGTCTGTTGTATATATAAAATATCAATCAACCGTGCAAAGGTACCAACCTAGGTATACTTGTAGGACTCCAGGCGTTTTTCGTAAGCTCCACCAATTATCAATGTTGTCTATAACCTTTGCTTATTGTTATGCCGTAAATACATTCAACGACAAATATTACAATTTCCTCGACAGTCCACAGTAGTATGAATTTGTGTCGTAAATCACGCCCTTTATCTGTGATGCTGCGCCAAAAACCATTACACATTCTCAGATTTATTGCACTCTCCTATTTTGGTCATTATTTAATTTTTAGAACGTAATTCATATTACACTCGCGTATGGTGTTCTGAATGGATAATGTGTAGTACCTACCTACCTTAGCTTTGTAATTGTATTTTCACCCAATTATATACATGCCTGCATATATTTAATGATTCATTAAGAGGAGTCTCCATTCTCTTCCTCCATACAAACGTAGTTTACATTTTCCTCCCTGAATAAAGACATTAGAGCAAATATGTTTATGCCATAAAACTTATATCTGTCATGACTATGCATCTACTTTTTATTTTTTTCATTTTATTATTTTTTTAATTAGAAAAAAAAATGTAGATGCATTGTCATGAAAGATATAGGTTTTATGGCATAAACATATTTGCTTTAATGTCTTTATCCAGGGAGGAAAATGTAAACTACGTTTGTATGGAGAAAGAGAATGGAGACTATCCTCTTAATAACTTTAGGGGAAGGATACCTCTTCCATACTTTTTTTCTTTATACAAACTTTACAACAGTGTTTTCTCCCTGGAAACGACATTAGACATAATATTTTTATGCCATAAAACCAACATAAAGTGTATATCAGGATGGCGGGTGTAGGTCTTAAAATCATAAAGTTATATACCTGAGAGGAATGTACTAGCAATGTACTGAATGTACCTAAAATTTGGAGCAATGTACTATTTCAGGGCCAAAGTTATTAAAGAAACAAGGTACACCCGCCAACCTGATGTCAGCTAGGCGGGTGTACTTTTATTTTGAGCCAACTAGACACTTCTGGAAGTGGAATAAAGTGCCAAAGAAATGTACTAGCAATGTACTCTCACGTATTAAAAACCCAACCCAATATAGCGAAAGGTTACAGAGATATCATCTAAAGAAAATAAATACCTAGAGGCGCGGACGTGGCAGTGACGTGGCGGTGGTTGACGTGTTTAAAAAAAGATAAAGATCGATTTTATGTTCGTTTGGAAAAGGCACATACTTAGCAGGTATGTGGTTACGTACAGAACATTTAACATTTATGCACACACTTTTTAAACTTACACGATTTCCGTCCATTATTATTATTAGACACGGGTCTGGAGGTCGGGACGGCACGGGTCACGAATTGAGTCTTCTCGAGACCACGGCCGGTATAACCCGTTTGCCGTAACGTCGAGGTAATTAAAAACAATGATTATCTATAACGCGATCTAGACCCGTGTCTAATAATAATCATTCAACATTTATGGTTACAGCTCGCCTGTGAGTACCCGGCTTAACATATCTGCGGGAAT